>PVKS010004974.1:0-88604 GCA_004027875.1 Aplodontia rufa
CATGGAATATTACACAGCAATTAGAAACAATGACCTTGCAGCCTTCGAGGGTAAATGGATGGTTATGGAAGAGATCATGATGAGTAAAATCAGCTTAACCCAGAGATCTAAGGGTCAATTGTCTCCACTCATCTGTGGAGGTGGGGACTAGACCCTGGACAGTGAGAAAGTTGGTCTAGTAACATGAGTTAAATCCAGATAAGATGTAATGCTTTACAATCTAATACCTTTTTTTTTGGAATTATAAAGGGAAAGGGAAGGGAGGGATAAGGGAGGGTAATTGGGGGGGGGGCACTCCTGGGGATAATTGCAATATCCAGAATATTTACACATTTTATACACATTTTATATTACTTTGTTAAAATTTTGTAAGGTTGTTCAAAAATAAAAAAAAGCATACATATGATATGGAGCTAATATCCAAAAGACAGAAAGAACTCAAACATCTCAATAGCAAGAAAGCAAGGGGACCGTTAAAAAATGGGTGAAACCTCACTCTGGTCAGAGTGGCAAAAATGAAGAATTCAAACAATGACAGGTGCTGGAGGGGCTGTGGGAAAAGAGGAACACTGTTACATTGCTGGTGGGACTGCAAACAGGTACAGCCACTCTGGAAAGCAGTGTGGAGACTCCTCAAAAAATTAGGGCTGAAACCAACCACCTTTTGACCCAGCTATCCCACTCCTAGGTATCTTCCCAAAACAGATAGAATCAACTTACTATAGAGATACAGCTTCATCAATGTTTATAGCAGCTCAATTTACTGTAGCTAAATTATGGAACCAACCTAGATGCCCTCACTTGATGAATGGATCCAAAAACTGTGGTACACATATACAGTGGAGTACTACTCGGCTATTAGAGAAAATAATAATATGGCATTTGCAGCCAAGTGGATGGAGATGAAAAAAATTTTGCTAAGTGAAGTATCCCAAACTCAGAGACTCAAGGGCCGAATGTTTTCTCTCATTTGTGGATGCTAGAATATAAGCAGAATTAGTACGTTAGATGGCTAACCTAACAATTACCTCAACATGGATGTATTCTTACATGATCATGGGGAACTGTGCTTAGGTTCCTGGGGGACGTAATGGGGAACCCAAAGGGGGAAAACATGGTCTGACACCAATATTGGCTTGCTCTGTCATTACACTTTTGTTCTTGATTGTATGATGTAGAACCCCTACTGTTGTAAGACTATGCTTATTGAATAAAATTTTCTTAAAAATGGGTGAAAAAACAACACAGGCATTTCTCAAACATATATAAATAGACAAGAGATATGTACAAAATGCTCATCATCACTAATCATCAGGGAAATGCATTTTAAAACCATATCAACACCCAACATCTGTTAAAATGATTATTATCAAAAAGATGAAGGATAATAAGCACTGATAAGGGTATGAATAATAGGGAACCTATGTGCATTGTTGATATGAACTAAACTTAATATAGCTATTATAAAAATATAGTATGGATGGGGTCCTCAGAAAACTAAACAGAATTTCATATGGATTCATCCATCCCCCTTTTAGTTACATATCCAAGGGAAATGAAATCAATATGCAGAAGAGATACCTGAAATTCATGTTCACTACAAAATTAATCACAACAGCTAAAATATGGAAGTAGCCTAGACAGTCATTATCAAATGAAGGGATAAAGAAAATGTGATATACACAATGGAATACTATTCCCTTAAAAAGGGGAAAATCTTATTACTGTTTGGATATGAGGTATCTCCAAAAGCACCTGGGTGAATGCATGAATTTTCAGAGATAAACAATAAGAATACGAAAGCTGTGACTTAGCTGAATGGACTTAGTGGTAACTACAGGCAAGTGGGTTGTGACTAGAGGAAGTGGATCACTGCAAGCATGCCCTAGAAAGGTTCATCTTCGCTGCCCCTTCCCCTTTCTCTCTCTGCTTCCTGACTACATAAATGGAGCGCTCATGCACTATACCCTTTAGCCATAATGTTCTGCCTCATCTTCGGCCCACATCAATGGAATTGGTAGGCCATGCACTGAACCTCTGAAATCATGAGCCAAAATAAATTTTTCCTCCTCTAAGTTGTTCCCATCAGGTATTTTGGTCCCAAGGACCCAAAGGTGACAACCCGTAATTGTTGATGACATGAATGAACCTGGGGGACAAAATGGGACAATCTCTATGAAGAGGAATTTGTCAGACTCTAACAAAATTACCTATGCCTTTATCCTTCAACACTGAAATACAACTTTGAGGACTTTACCCTCAAGTTTAAAACCCGTAATCCAAAAATATATGTGTACAAGACTATTCAATATTATTTCTAACTGCAGAAATATTGGAAACTGGGCTGGAGCAATGGCTCAGCAGTTACAGTGTTTGCCTGGAATGCACTAGGACCCGGCTTCAAAACCCTACCACCCACATGCACAACCAAGTATCAGAAAAACAAAAACCAGATGAAAAAAATAAATTAAAATTGATTCCGATTATTTCTCTCTCACTCTCTTTCTCTCTCTTAAAAAATACACACACACACACACATCTACCTAAATGCCCAAACTGGAAGACTGGGTGACTAACCTATATTATGTTCACATTATGTGGAGTGCACTATGAAACTGTAAAATTGATTATTTAATGAGGAAGAGCTAAATTTAAGATCTGATACAAAGTAATTTTAAGGGTACATTTTGGTATTTTGTTTTGTTTTTAAAGAGAGAGAGGGATAGTGAGAAAGAATCAATTTATTTTTTCATGTGGCTTTCACTGCTCCGACACTTTGTTGTGTACATGGTGCTGGGATTTGAGCCCACATCCATGCACATGCCACGCAAGCCATAACCACTGAGCCACCACTCCAGCCCCTCAAGAGGACATTTTGAAGAGAAAAATGCAACATACAACAGCATACATGTAGTATTTATGCTACCTTCTGATACTGAAAAAACATACATGTGTTATTCCTCACAAAAGAAACCAGAAATTAGTGCAGTTTGAAACGTATGTTAAATTATGGTAAAAAGAAAAAGTGAATTAGCAAGGCCTGGGAAGTGATCCTTAAAATAAATGCTCCAGGTGTAATTTAAACGAATAACTAAACAACATTCAAGGGAAGAATTTATCCACTTAACCTAAAACTAAAATTTATCAATATAAATGTTCATAATACCTTGTTAAAAACCTTTTACTACCTAAAGGACCTTTTGTGACTTTACCTTTTCACTGCTGGAATTGATTATTTGGGCCTTCTCTATTTTTCAAATTCTTTAATCTCACCAAATGTATTAATACCATCAGACTTTTAAAAAATATGAATAGCTACATTGTAGTTGTTCTCTATTACACATCTGTTTTCTATTTTGCTTATTCTTCCTTTTTACAAAGTCCATCTCCTTCCCCTGGGTTTAACTTGCTGTTCTTTTCTAATTTCTTAAAACTAATGCTCAGATCACTAAAAATGTTTACAGTTTTCTCCTTTCTTAACATTTGCATTTAATGCTTTGAACTGACCTCTGAGCATGACCTTAGCTGCACCCCACAAACATTGATACAGAATATTTTCATATGACTTCTAACCAAAATATTTTCTAAATCTTCCTAATTCCCACTGTAATTTCTTCTTTCACCTTGGGTTATTCAGAAAAGATTTTCTAGTTTCCTTTTGCTATTGATTTTAGTTTAATTTAGAGAATACCATTTTATCTCAATCCACTAAAATATACTAAAACTTGGTTTTGCCCAAAGAAGCTGATAGCTTAGGTTACTGTTAATGTGCACTTGTAAATAACGTGTCTTCACAGTTGTGAAGTGCAACATCTAGGCATGTGAAAGCAAGTCCAACATGTCATTCAAATCCTTACTAAATTTCCTTTTATCAGTTGCAGAGATAGTGTAAAAAAAACTGTTATTTTCTTTTCTCTCCCCACTTCTTTTTTAACCTATACTTTAATTATTAAAATTATTTCTGGATGATTTAGACTTTCTATTAGAGAAGAGAAGGGTGAAAGACCTCCTCTACACTTAAAAAATGGTGGAAATTTTTTCAACTAATTATTATCCAAAATGGTTTAAAAGCACCTATCTCAAAAATAAAAATCACTTGTTTAGAGAACCTCCAAAGTTTAACTGGATCTTATCCATAATTCCAGATACCAGAACAATTTGTTTAATTACTCAGAGGTATATTTTGCAACTAATTCATACCGCTGGGCACATGGGGAAAGCAGCAATGCTCTACAATATATTCCACAGACAAATTACTGTGAGTTTTCTATCGCCCTGTGATACTAATTTTCCAAGCCAAAAGTGCGTTGGTCCTGCTTTCTAGCAAAGAGAGCAAATCTCATCCTTTCCCTCAGTGCCTGTGGCATTATATCCTATAGAGCTGAGACACTGCCTCAGATCACTCATTCACATGCTCCAGACCGCTACCACTGGCACTGACATCTGAAGTAAATGCCTATTATCTCTGCTGCACACAATCTTTGAGGATCTGACCAAGTACCTATTCTCACAGTCAAGCAGTTCAGGCAAATGCTTGTGTGCAAGAAGTCCTTCCAAGAATCTTGTAACTCAGGTACAGAATTAGTCTTGAGTGGCACCCTCCAAGTTCTCAGTGAGGCAGTTTCCCAATTTGGTCCATTCATACTTCCAAGATAAGTTTTGCTTCTCCATCTATAGCAGACCATTACAATGATCTTTTTACTCTGCTATTAAGTCAACAGCCCCTCAATGACAGGAATGTGTGATTCATCCAGATGGCTACAGCCACTAGCAATGCCTCACGTGTATACACCCTCCTTTTACTCTTGTCCCCTGCAATCTATCCTCTACACAGCAGTCCTAGTGATAATATTTTATAATCAAAATCAAATGATACTCTTTACTTACTCAAGACCGTGCAATGGTCTTCCTTCTGACTCAGTATCTATCTGGCTCTACATGATCTGGCCCTTTACAACCTAATATTATTCACCCCCCCTTACTCACACTTTCCCTCCCAGCTGCTACACAAGCACCTGGAGGGTACACTCCCCAACAAGGCTCTTTCCCAAAATGTGTGCCTAGACAGTTCACTCCTTCACATTCATTCATGCCTTTGCTTAAAGTTCATCTCAGAGAGACCTTTCCTGACCATTCAATCAAAACTAGCAGTCTCTGATATTCTCTGCCCTCATTTGCTTGAAGTTCCTTATAATCATTACTACTATATATATTTACATGTTGTTTATTTACACGTTATTATCTTCTTCCCCCACTAGAGGATAGTGCCTCTAGAAGAAAAAGCAAAAAACACTCTGTCCTCCAAATTAGGGGCCAGGAATTATTGTTGTGAAGAAACAGATAGCAAACATTCTGTTTTGTGAGTTAGACAATCTCTGTCACTACTACTCACCTCTAATCAACTCTTCCCTGTAGGACACACACAGTACATAAACAAAGGGAAATGTCTGTATCTGAACAGTTTTCTTTACAAAGCTAAGCAAAAAGTCAGGTGAGGCCCACAGGCCTTAGTACCAACCTCAGCTCTAGAAAAAGCCTAACACTCCTTGGTCTCTCAAGCTACCTTTAATCACCACACAAAACACTAGCACTTCAAGCTCACCAGAAACAATAATATCAACCTTGCATATATCTTTCACCAAAAATCCATTTGAGATCAATTATATGGCTGAATGACTGCTTGAAGGATATGCAACGTGTCCATTCCTACCACCAAAATATATAAACTATGTTTGTTTAACCCACTGCAGAACTGTCTTTAACTTGCATTTTTACTTAATTGAAGAACATAACAATAATTAGTCTTACAAAAAACACTGCTCTTAGGGCTGGAGTGGTGGCTCAGCAGTTACAGTGCTTGCCTAGCATGTGCGAGGACAAAGGTTTGAACCCCAGCACCATGTACACAATGAAGTTTTGGAGCAATGAAAGTCACATGAAAAGCTAAATAAAATTGATATACTCTCTCTCTCTCTCTCTCTCTCTTTCTCTCTCTCTCACTATCCCTCTCTTAAAAAAATCAAAAAAAAGAAAGAAACCACTGCTCTATGTTTTAGAACAATGCCACTGAGTGAAAGCAGGAAGGAAGGAGGGAGGGAGAAAGGAATGAAGGAAGAAAAAAATCACCTACTATACTATACCTTTGAATGTAATGAATACCAAACCCCAAATGTGAAATCAGGGAATACATTAAGGAAATGAAACTGGTATGTTCTTTAAGGATGGTGTAAACCATAGCACAAAGCTGAGGATGATTCCCTTTCCCCATGTCCACTGGGATACTCAGTCAAGTTCCTAGTAGCCTGAGGCAGAGACTAGTGATGCCTCCAATATCCATGACCTCTCTGATCCAGGATTCATAGCTATATTACATTTTCTAGCCTAAAGTAGATTAAATGAGGCCATGTCTTGAGAAATGTGTTCTGACCCATAAAAAAAACTCCTACAGGACACTACTCTTTCCCCAGCCGCCAACTGAACAGGCAGGTTCCCAGTCCCTACAAAAGGCTGAGTGTTATGGTCTGAATATGAGGTGTCCCCCAAAAGCTCATCTTTGATACAATGCAGGAAGGCTCAGAGCTGAAATGGTTGGGTTATGAGATATTTAATCCAATTCAATTAGTGAATCAATCCTCTGATAGGATTAACTGAGTAGCAGCTGAAGGTGGGTAGGATGTGGTTGGAGGTGGTGGTTTTGGGGGATGTGTCCTTGGGGTATATATTTTACATCTGGCAAATGGAGTTCACTCTCTCTGCTTTGTGATGTGATACCCTGAGCTCCTTCCCTCCACCACACTCTTCCACCATGATGTTCTTACCTCAAGCCCAAAGAATTGAGCTAGCTGTCTATGGACTAGAACCTTTGAAACCATGAGCCCCCAAATCAACTTTTCCTCTTAAAATTGTTCTGTCATGTATTTTAGTCATAGCAGCAAAGAGCTGAGTAGAACTCTGAGTCACATGGTGGAATGAGGCTAACTATGGGAGCATCCATACAGAAGCCCACCCAACAGGAAATTGATATATTCCCCACAGAGGTAAGCAACAGAGGGGTTTTTGTGACAAGTCACTGTAATCTTGCAGTTACTGAAGCAGTTAGCTTTCACATCCAAGACATCACAGGGAGACTTGAATCTTATTAGAAATGGAGGTCTGACGTTTTATTCCTGGCTCTCATATACTTGGTGTTTGTTTTTTCTTTTGCAGTACTGGGATAGAATCCAGGGCCTCATGTTTACCTCATATACTTTTGATTTTCACTATTTATATTTAGCTTTTTTATTATTGTATTTTCCATAAGCAAATTCAGATCTTCATTTAATCAAGGATAAGAGAGACAAGGCTCCATTGATTATGGTCAATAAAATAATAATCAATAATCATCTCAGACAATAAACATCTGGATAAAGTACATACTACAGTTATTTTTTTTAAAGAGAGAGTAACAGTGAGAGAGACAGAGAAAGAAACAACTTTTATTTAGTTTTTCATATGGCCTTTGTTGCTCCAACACTTAGTTGTGTACGTGGTGCTAGGGTTTGAACCCAGGTCCTTGTGCTTGCCAGGCAAGCACCGAAACTGCTGAGCCACCACTCCAGCCCCCAAATACTACGTTTAAACAAATCTTTATTTGTAACTTTCCTTTATATACACAAGGTGACCAAAAAAAAGGAAAGAATGCTGAGTGAATATTAAATTACAGGGCCATATATTTTGTCAAAATTAAGTTTGACAATCATTAGAAATCAAGAAGCCTAAGAAATAAAACCATAAACTTATAAACTGCTATCTGGCAAGAAAGAAGAAACATTAACATAGCTTCCCATCACGTAGTTGTCCTAAACCCTTTAGTACCAATCCCTACACAATTCTTCTAGATGATATCCTGACGTTTTGTGGTTTCTATATTCATTCCCCACCCCTTGATGGGGAGTTATAGTGGGAATTGGACATATCAAAAACAGAAGGAAAAAAATAAGAAATTTCCAATTAAGCTAATGTAACACAATGGGCAAACAGCAGAGAAGCTATGAAAATTTTAATTACAGCTCAGATATGAACTTCATTATCACTGATAAACCTTGAGACCACTGTAAATTGCAATGTCAACTTTTGAAAAGGAGTACCATTTTAATCACCTTCCTCTCTGGGATATCTCAAAGAACAATTCAGTTGTAGTGAAGCCTTGGGAAACAACGTTGTTTGCACTGTGTAATGAAAATCTGATGACAGGCAACTAGGGAATTAGGGGATTTCTGTGTATTTCTGGTTTTTTAAGTCAAAAACTAGAATACTTAACTCTAGAAGATATACAAAAATGGAGACAAATTCTATGGAAAACCAAGAATGGAGATATGTTATTAAATTGTACTAGGTTGGTCTTAAAATTCAAAGTGTTATACTGAAAATGGATATGTGTCCTATACTGAAAAATTACAATCTTCCTTCCAAAATTAAGCTATTACTTTGGAAGAGGAAGGAAATCAGGCTCTTCCTCCTCATTCTAAGACATATAACAGCCTATCTCCAAAAGATACAAAGGTTAACCATAAACTGCTTCTCTCTCTCTTCCTCCGTTACTCCTCCCTCTTATCCCCATTCCCACCTTTCTGGTGAGTATCATCATCCCTCAACGTGTACTAGAGTTTCTACCATGCATCACAGAAAGTAACTTAAATCCATGTGCCTCCGCACATTAATTCTAAACGTGAGATAGAATGTTACAAGGCAGTTCAGAACTGAACCTTGTCTAGGTGCTATTCTAACACAAGACTGCAAAACAAAACAGAAAAACCCACAAACAAATACAACCTTGTCATGTACATATTTTGAAGATAACTGTAATATTAGTAGGGAAAAAAAGACTCAGACAAGTCTTTGTAAATTACACAGTAATGATAGTGTCCTGATTATTATACAATTAAGGGTCAAAAAACCTATTTTTATGAATAAAAAAACTGGTTGTTTACTGTATGCAAAGAACACACCATTTCATCCACTTAGCTGATAAAATATGGCTACGTGGATTCTAGTTCACAATCACATCTATACTTCCACACTGCAATATAATTTCACTGAGCTGTTTGTGTCCACAAAATGGATAACAGACCTCAATGAAGACACTGGGAGATGAACTAAAATAGCACTGCTGCAGCATGGCAGTAAAATCTTCAGCATGTACTGGAGCAATTTTTAAAAACCCAACACCGCTTTCAATTACTAGAAAACAGAAGTATTCAAGATTCAAAGACTGCAAAGGTTGTGGGAAGACTGCCGATGGAAAGGCACTGTGTATTATAAAGTCTTTACATGACTACAATGTGGAACAAGTTATCAGACAAGCAGAGAAAATCACACCAAGCACTGATGAGTACATGTACCCTGTTATCTGGTTCCTGCTCTCAGAAGGGTGTAAGCTAATTAGCAAGACCTCCTATCCTGATTGTACTCATTAGGATATAGGTTGAACACTAATCTGAAAATTCCAAAACCCACAACTTTAGCAATATGATGCCACAAGTAGAAAATCCTCCACCATGAAACTTTGATTTTTATACAAATTTATTTAAAACATTCTCTGACATTACCTTGAGGGTATGTGCATAAGTTATACATGAAACAAAAATGAATTCTGTGTTTAGAATTGGATCTTATCCCCAAGATATCTCATTATGTACATGTATTTCAAAATCCAAAAATCTAAAATCTAAAACATGTCTGTTCCCAAGCATTTTGGATAAGGAATAGTCAACCTGCACAAGCTTTCTGAGACCAGAAGCTAGATCATGTCAAACTGCTATAGTTTGGATCTGGAAGTTCCCCAAAGATCTATTAAAGGGCTTGGTCTCCCAGAATCATGACTTTGGGAAACAGTGGAATCTTCAAGAGATGAGGCCTAAGGGAAGGTTTTAGGTCATTAGGGATGTGCCTTCAAATGGTCCCTAGTCTTCTTATTTCTCCCCTTTACATCCCAGCCACAAGGTGACCAGTTTTGCTCCACCATGTGCTCCTGCCATGGTGTACTGCCTTGCCATGGACTCAAAAGCAGTGGGCCCAATTAATCGTGGACTAAAACTTCCAAATAACCTTTTCTCTTTATAAGCTGATTATCTCAAATATTTGTTATAGCAATGGAAAGAAAGCTGACTAACACACTGAATGAAAATATTCACAATAGCCAAGTTGTGGAACTAATCTAGGTATCCATCAACAGAGAAATGGATAAAGAAAATGCAGAATATAAACAGAATAGTTTTACTCAACCATGAAGAATGTAATTATATCATTTGCTGATAAATGGAGGGAAATGGAGAACATCGTACTAAGTGAAATAAGCCAGACTCAGAAATCTGTCACAGGTCTAATGTTTCCTCTATGTGAAAGCTACAGAGAACGGAGATGGGGTGTCCTCATGAAAACAGAAGGGTGACAAAAAAGCAGAAAGGAGGAGGAGAGAGAGTACTGTAAAGCATTAGGGAACAAAATTTACCAGATCATGCTATGTCCACGTACAAATACGCCACAATGAATCCTGCTTTTATATATAATTATAAGGCACTAATTTAAAAACATAATAATGGATTAGAAATACATAGTGCTAGGAGATAAGGGGAAAGGAGGAGGGGATGGGCACACACCGGGGAATGAGACTGATCAACTTATGTGCATGTATAAATAAGACTCAATGAATTCTACTATTATATATAATTATACCAACTTAATAAAGATTTTTTAAAAACAAAAAAAGAAGTAAAATAAAATACTGAAAAGGTTCAAGAATATATAACACAACACAAGAGATCTTTAAATCAATTTTAAGGCCACAACTCCAGGAGGCTGGAGGACACCCTAAGAATAGGCCCCAGGGAAAATTCCCAAAAATACAAAGCTGAGAAATGATCCCAAATGCTGAGTTCAGAGCCAAAGCCTAGAAGTTTAACCTGAAAGATAAGAAAGCATTTTGGGATATTTGGAATGTCAAAATTTTGAAAGAGAGAAAGAGACCACGAAAGGAAAAAAAAAAATAACCTCCAAAAAATAACTACAGGTCCAGGGAAAGAGAAGGAACAGCAGAGCTAGCTCCAAAAGATGGAACGTGAAATCTAAGCTTGGAAATCATGCCAATCCAGGAACATCTACCAAGACAAGAGGACAGGCCCCGACACAAAACCAACAAAGCTGGCCTTGAAAAGGTACTCACGCTGATGGAGAGTGTATTCTTCAGAAGAACAGAACAGCAAAGAGGGACAGGAACCCACAAGGACAATGTGTCCCCAAGGGGCATGTACCCACAGCGAAAGGCCAGGCCAAGCCAAAGGAACCCTGAGAAGGACCAAACAGTTCTTTTTTAAGAGAGAGAGAAGGACAGTGAGAGAGAAAGAGGGAATCAATTTTATTTAATTTTTCAGGTGGCTTTGTTGTGTACATGGTGCTTGGGTACAAACCCGCATCCTCGCACATGCCAGGCAGGCACCCTAAATGCTGAGCCACAGCTCCAGCCCCACCAAACAGTTCTAAGAAAAGCATGCTTTTAGAAAGAAAGGAAATTTTGTTTATTAAAAAGAATTTTAATAAAGGCATTGTTTTAAAATAAATAAATCAACAATCCTGCACCAGATGCCCTTCTTTAGTTAATTGCCTTCTCTCTTCTTCATAATCAATTTTTACAATGAACTGCGTGCCCTGACAGGCCTCCTTTCTTTAACTCCCTTCACTCAATTCATAGCAACAAGCTCCCCAAGACTTCTCACCAAGATCACTAATTATGTCTCAGGACTAAATCCAATGAAAACTGTTAAGCTGCTGTCTGGTGGGATCTCTCCCCAACACCCTCTTCCTGTTGGTTCCCAACTATAAACATTCAAGCATGCTCAAAGCCTTTCATGTAAGAACAAAAAGTAGGCTCTCCCTTTACTCACCCTTAACCATCCTTAATCACCACCACCACCAAATTTCTTGAGCAAGGATGTCTCCACACACTGGGACTCTACTTCCTGACTCCCACTACTTAACCCCAACTGGTCCTCTAGGCTCTGGTTCCCATTACTGTGTTGCCCTTGCAGTTCTTATATTATCAAGGATTTCCTGGCTGCCAAGAACCCCCTCCTGGCTGAGCTTCCCTTGAACACCTCCTCCTCCTCAGTGTGTGTATCTTTTAAATACAAGAGTTCCTCAGACTACATTCTATGCCATTCCTTTTATTAATCTATACATGCTCCTTGAAAAATTTCATCTACTTCAACAGCCTCTAATTAATATACGCAAAGGTAGTTCTGAAGCTTTCCCTGTTCATTGCATCCTGGATGTCTCAGAGCCAAAAGAAATGTGTACTGAATAATAAAACTGTTAACAACCTAAATATTTATGTACGAACAATTTAGTATCCATACAGAAAAAGTATACTTCAATTTAGAGTACTGATTTTTTCATTCTTAAATAATCACAACTATTCATTAATGATATATGTGCACCTATTGAGCATGGCACAATTTCTCAAATCTTGGAGTTAGGCTAAACACTGCCTCCCTCATTTCCTGTTCCATGCTGACTTTTACATGGTATACCAAACACCAAGAAACCATTTTTACAGAGATGAGGTTATCAAAAAGAATGGGGTGCAACCTAATTGAGAAACTTAACTATCTTGAGATAGTAGTTTTCACAGGGTTGGATGTATTAAGTAACACTGCATTTTCCTCAACAATTTAAAATATCCCTCTGTCTCCCTATGAGCTCAATACAGCACCTTAGTCAGTCCTGAGAACTGTGGTGCTAAGAACTCCCAACTCTACCTCCTGTACAAACATCTGATATCTAGATCCCTTCTGTAGCTAAGTGAGTACTAGGTACCACAGGCACCTGAAACTTAATTACCTTCTCTCACCAAATGCATATTACTGTCCCCAACTAAGCACCCAACCATCCAGTCACAACCAGGCATTCCCCTGAAATCCTCCCTCTTCCAGTTCCCCTGCCTCAGCCACACACATTCAAGTCAGAACCAAGCCCCAGCAATTCCACCTTCTCAAAACCCTCCTTCCAGCTTTTCCCCTTCTAATTCATTCTCCAAAGGGAAAATCTAACCTTGTCCTTTCTTCTCTGGCTCTGAATTCCTCATCCATCTCCTACTGCCCACAGATGAGTCCAAACTCCACATAACAGGAATCGCCTACATGGCACAGCACCTAGTTTTTCTCGGGTCTCAC
This sequence comes from Aplodontia rufa, assembly GCA_004027875.1. Lineage (NCBI taxonomy): Eukaryota > Metazoa > Chordata > Mammalia > Rodentia > Aplodontiidae > Aplodontia > Aplodontia rufa. Next base: position 13,206 of record PVKS010004974.1, read on the forward strand.
TTCTTGCCACTCTCCTGCCCTTGCATCCTACTGCACCACCATACTAAATTTGTGTTCTCTGGTTTCAGTTGCTCCAAGGTGCAATCTCCCTGACCAGTCCTTTGTATACTTTTTTCCTCAAGCCAGACTTTGACCAAATCCTTCTCATATACTTCCTCTGGGAGGCTTTTCTCACCTCCCTGAACAATTCCTAAGCTCAGGTATGTGGGCCTCTCAGTTCACGTAGCTGGCCTATTTCAGAGCCAGCATTGTTACCAATGGTTAGAATGCCTGAGACCTGAACTGAACAGCAAGCTCATCAGGGGCCAAAAGAGATTTCTGTCCTATTTATCTCTGTATCCCCAGCACACATTACAAACTCTAAGATGTACTAAAGGATTAAAACAAGTAAATGGATGGATTAGGTCATTCACAGGAGGCTCACCAGTCCCTCACTCATTAAGAACTCTATCACAGTACTTATCCCACTACACTGTAATGGCGGTAGATAATGAACATCTTGAATACTCTCATCTCTTATTTCTAGAACCCCAGTGATTAGAACCTGGTACTTAGTAAGAATTCACTAAGTGATTTTTTAATATAAAAGGTTACTGAAAAAAATATCAGAAAGGATACACCCCATAGTATGGTTACCTCTGAAAAAAGATACAGAATTAGGGTGCCAGTAAGAAGGGGAAAGAAAACTAAGACCCTTTACCCCACATCTCTCTTTCTCAAATTTATTTTACAATGTGCATTATTTAGGTATTACTGGTGTTAAAATATTTCTGAATTGCCAGTATTAGATTGTCACAGGTAAAGAATCAGCCCTGAAGAGGAATGCACAGACGAAAGCAGTGATTCCAAACATCAAAGAGTAGAGCAAGAGAGAGAGAGGCATAGACAGACTTTAAGGGAGTACTAAAGAAAAAGAACTGAGGGGGCTGGAGAGGTTGCTCAGCAGTAGAGCACTGGCCTGGCATGCAGGAGGAACTGGGTCCAATTCCTAGCACCACATACTCAACTAAGTGGAGGAAAAACAAAAACCAGATGAATAAATAAAAATTAACTCTCTTTCTCCAAAAAAAAAAAGGGGGGGAGGGTGGGAGGGGAGATTCAGCAAGTTAACAATACTAAGCCACTCCAAAGGGAAAAATACATAACCCATCAGTATCCTCAAAGAAAAAGCTGGGATATAAACAACACAAGTGCTATCCCATGAATATGAAAAATTCTTTTAATAATTACAATATGGAATTGTTTTAATTGAACCATCCCAATAGTGAAAAGATTACTTGCTATGTGCAGATTTCTATGGAAGACCTAAAGTATGTCTACAGACACTGATGATGAACCAGGGGCTACAATGTCAGCATAACCACTTAGCAAAGTGTGTCCCACCATTATTTTCAGAATTTTTGGTATTAGTAGAGCATGTCAAAAATTTGGTCAGAAGTTTTAAACAAATAAATAAAATAATACTATAAAGCATCTTTACATAAGCAATTGGAAATGCAAGAGTAATTTTTATAGGTAGATAGTTCTAGAACAATCTTTTCATGTTCAAGTGAACACACAGATTCAGATGGTAAACATAAAAAGTCAGCCAAACTTTCCAACCTTGCGAGCTTTAAATATTTAAAAAGATACAACTTGCACAAATATCAATTCCAAAGGTCTTTTAAAATGAAGGAAAATGAGTACTACAAAGAAGCTATCACAACCCTGGGAAAAAGAAACAGACGACACACTGAGAAGTGCCTTTGGGAAAGGTCAAGCCAGCTTTCTCTTGTTTAACCTCTCAAGTAGATAAAAGAACTGTCTGTAAGAATCACAGCATTGTTTCACTGCTAGAAAAAGAAAAGTTTGGTAAAGCATATCAAAAAACAGCCGGAATCCAATACAATTTACCCTAGAAGTGACAAAAAAATAAGTCAATTATAAAGCTTTGAACCCAGTTTTGATACATAATCTCAGGCATTTCCACAGTTTTAGATAAACCTAACTTTTAAATTACAAAATATTTCAAACAGCTAGCCTCTCCCCCTATAAAATCCGGACTCTGGATCTTAAAAGACAAAATGTCATTGCCCTATTCTGCATTTGATTTTAAGAGCGTCAACGCAAAAACAAGCCTTTCTAATTTTCATTTTGTGAAAACTCGAATTCATTGCTAGAAGTAAACCACCAAATTGAAAATTAATCCCCAAATGAAAAAAAGGATTTCTAGTCCACCCAACAGCAACCAAGAAAATAACATGATCCCATTCATCCCTAAACCCATTGCACGGTTTCTTAATTTAAAAAAACTCTGCTCTCCACCAGGGAACTATTCCTTGAAGAGGCCAAACCACGAAGAAATCGCCATTGCCCAGAAGTACCAAAGACAGGCAGGAGACGACTGTGCACTCGCTGAAGCTCACGGAGGCAGCGCGAGGGTCGGACACCGCAGGGAGAGCCCCCGGGGACGGTCCATCCAGGCGGAGAGGCTCCGGGTCCCTCAGCCCTCTCGCCTCGTCCTGCGGCGCGCCATTGGCGGGCTGCCCCGACCGACCTCCCAGCACATGGAGAGCCCAGCCTGGCCTCTGGATCCGCGGTCCTGTGGCCCGGGGAAAGAGGCCCAAAGCCGCCGCTCACGAGGGCACCAAGAGGGCGCGCCAGCGTCCGGCAGGGCCGACCCCACCGACAGCGGGCACGCGGGGGCTGGCCAGATGCAGGCGACAGCGCGCGGAACCGAGAGGGATGGATGAATGAGAAGGTCCGGGACGCAAGGCGGCCCGGAACGTCGTGCGTGGGTCGCGAGGAGAGGCCCGGTTACAACCTGCGGCCAGGAATACGGGCAGCACTCCTGCGTCCGGGGAGCGCGCACTGACCATCGCGGGGTCCGAGGACTCGAAGGGCGCGAGAGAGGGGGGACACCCGGCCGCGATGGCGGGAAGCCCGGGCCGACGCCGGAGCCGGACAAGAGGACTCAGCGGGTTGGTGGGGCGAGGCGAGGCCCGCAGTGGGCCCCGCCGCCCGGCCCGAGCGCGCGCAGCGCGATGCAGCAACTTCACTTGAACGCGGGGCCGCTGGGGGCCCGGCCCCGGGCCCGCCCCTCCCCCGGAGGCTGCCTGGCCCGGAGCGGAGCAGCTAAGGGCAGCCCGGACTGGGGAGCCGGTCTGGCCGCAGCCCGCACTCACCGGTCCACGGTCCCGCCGCCGCTGGCGCCCGGGCTGCGCCCGGAGCTGCATGGTCCCGCTGCGCCGCGGCCGCCCGGCGCCCCCTCCCGCACCACACCGCACGCAGCGGCGCGAGCGACGCCGCCTCCGGCCCGGCCACGGCCGCGGCCACGCCCCCTCCCGGCGGGGGGCCCAGCCGGGGCTGGAGGGGGACTCTGCGCCGGCTCCACCAACCAGAGCCCACTCACAGGGCCGCTTCATGAGGATTGGCGAGCGTTTGGGCCAATCGGGAGCCAGCAGGAGTGCGGAGCGTCGGCGCCGGCGGGCGGGGGATTGCGGAGGAGGTGGCTGTCACCCTGGGTCCTTGGCTCGGGCGCCAGAAGGAGTCTTTGGCCACAGTCACCTTCCGCGTGGAAAGGTGGGGATACTTTGGGCCGAGTTCATCAAAGGGACCTTTATGTTACCTCTGGTTGCCAGGAACCCACTACAGTCCCTTTGACTTTCCACCTATACCCTAATCTTACCTGCATTTTGCGGGCTTCTGGAAACAGGTCTGTCTACCTGTACATTGTCGGACATCCTGCGAGGCTGAGGGATCAGTTAACCCTGCGAGGATTATAGGCCTGTCACTAGTTGGCTTTGTGTCCTGCCTAAATCAGTTAGCCTCCTGCTTTCACAATCTTCCCATCTTTCACTCTGCAGATTCTTCTTCCCTTATATTCGCCCCATCTCTAATTTCTCTCCACCTCGCATATTTAAAAAGCCTCAATACCTATTAAAGGATATCCCTGAACTTCCCGACCTAAGTAAACCTGTCACAGTGAAACATAGCCAGGTGGTACCAGATGACTGAGGCAAAAATAGACTTAAGGAAGGAGGAAAGGAAGGGAAGAAAGAAAAACAAGTATGCTCCCCTAGGTCCTGAAGGAAACGAGTTTTAAAACATCGAATAGAAATGTTATATGTATTTTATACGCCTGCATTTTTTAATATGTACAAATAACATCACAAAATGGAAAAACTCTTAGGAGTAGAATGTCAAGTCCCAAGAAAGAGTCCAAGGAAACCTAATTCATCTTATCCTGCTGTTGTATTTACATAGGTGTGATAATGATCCACTCGTCCAGCTAGTAACAAAGTAAAAGCTGGGGGAAATCCGTAGTAATTGATAATTTTAGCAAAATTCACAGTATCAGAACAGCAAAAAAAAATAAATCAAACACCTCTCTTCATAAAATGCCTAATCTATTAATTTATATTAGTTTCAAAGGGATTAAAATTCTGTTTGAAGATGATGTGGACTCAGTTTGCATATCATACCAACATGAAATGTGCCAGTAATTAATAAGGTAAACAGTATTTTACTGAATGATTACAATGTGCTAGCACTTGAAATATTGGAACTGGAGTGATAAATTTCTGCAGAATCCAAAGCTGAATTGACATTCAAATTAAAATGACTTTCCTTGCTTTCATCATCCCTTACCCAGGGGACTAGCTGCCATGTCTATATTTAGGTCATTGATTTAGAATTCAAATATATGAAGGCATAGGATACCCAGAGTGTGTTTTCAGAGTTGCTAGTCATATTTCCCCTGGATCCTCCCTCCTTCAATATCCCTACCTTACATGAGCTGTTGCTAGACTTAGTTTGTACCCCCTATTAACCTTTAGTCACATGATCCTGGAATGTTCAAGTTTGTTTCATACAGATCTTCTCCAATTAGGTCATCAATTCCCTAAGGGCAATGTCTTTCTTTTACACTCATAATGTCTAGTACAATACTAAACATGTAGTATATGTAATTCTATCCTTAGTATTGTGTCCATAATAAAATAAATTGTTTCAAATAGAGTACTCCTATAAACCAGCCCTTTAATAAAAATTGCTGAAAATATTCTTGCTAGGAAGCTAGTGCCCACCACTAACAGGTGCCTCATCCTTAATAAGTGCTTGAAAAAGTGTTGCTGAATCAGAATGCATTGGTTGCCTGTCACAGAATTTTGCTAAAGTGCTTACCAAATAGGGGCACATCTTACCACAAAACAAGAAGTCTGGACAGAGTCCCGGACTTCTGCACATCTGCATAGTGCTGTGCATTTGAAGCCCCTTCTTGCCATTTACTGTACTCTCTTTGTTATATGACTTTTGTCTTCAGCCTCACAAGATGGCTGTTCCTCTTCTAGGTAATTTGTCCCTTTCAGGGAAAATGAGCAGGGCAAGGTGGGGAGACTGGCAAAAGGTCAAAAAGGTACAGATAAATTGAGTCTGCCTCTTTAACAATCTTTCCAGGAAGTTTTTATCAGCACCCTGTTGTTTACCTCTGATTAGCCAGACCCATGTCACGTAACCAACCACCCCGTCAACAAAAGAGTCTGAAATAGTAAGGATTTTAAACATGATTCTGTTTGTAGAGGAATAGAGGAGTGCAGATATTGGGTATGGTAATAGAAGTACCTGCAGTAATTACTAAATAAATGAATTCATGATTGAGCCCTATTCAATCTATTTCATCAAAGTAGGTATGGCAATATACAGATGACAAATAAGCATATGCTCAGCAACATATGTCATTTGGTTACTGCAAATTTTAACAATAAAGTTTGATATACCTACTAGAATGGCTGGACTCCAAAATAATAATAATAATAACAACAATAAAAATGCCAAATGTGGGCGGAGTTACAGAGCAACAGAAATACTCACTATTTGTTGCTGGAAATGGCGCAATCACTTTGGAAAACAGTTTGGCAGTTTCATAAAAAGCTTGTTGAAAGTTTTACCATAGGATCCAGCAATCACATTTCTAGGTATTTGCCCAACTGAGTTGAAAACTTTTGTCTACCCAAAAATTTACATCTCAATTTTTAGTCATAATCACTAAGCACTGGAAGAAACTAAAATGACCTCACTAAGTGAATGAATAAACAAACTAGTATATCCATACAATAGAATATTATTTGTGCTTTAAAAACAAACATGAGCTATCAAGCCACAGAAAGACATGGAGGAACCTTAAATGCGTTCTCTTAAATGAGAAGCCAGTCTGAAAAGACTATACATTGTATGATTTCAAGTAGATGACATTGTGGAAAGAACAAAAATATGAAGCTGATAAAAAGATCAGTAGTTGGCAAGCTCAGGAAAGGAAGGAGGGATGAACAAGATTTTTAGGGTGGTGCAAGTACTCTTCGATGTTATAATGGTGAATATATGTCATACATTTGTGAAAACCCATAGGCTAGACCAAAGAATGAACTACAATGTAAACTGGATTTTAGTAATAAAAATACATCTACATTGGTTCATTAATTGTAGCAAATGAACCACACTAATGCAATATGTTTAAATTAGGAGAATCCAGGAGGAAGGAATGATTACGTGGAACTCTGTACTATCTGCTGTTATTCTGTTAAACTAAAAATAAAAGCTGTTACCCATTTACAAAAAAAAATAACAAACAAGCCAATAAGAACCATAGTTAACATATGAAGAAAAATTTTCCATTTCTTTTTTTTAAGAGAGGGAGAGAAATCATCAATTTTCTTTATTCATCTGGGGTTTTGTTGTTGTTGTTGTTGTTGTTGTTTCTCGGACACTTAGTTGTGTATGTGGTACTGGCATTTGAACCCAGGTCCTTGCACCTGTGAAGCTAGCTCTCCAACTGCTGAGCTACCACTCCTTTTATTTTTTGAATGAGAGGACATCTTTGCTTTATTTGTGATTTATGGGCCTCTATTATAGTCACAAATTCCATTGCTCTTTGGAGACTAGCAAATCTTAAAAAGTTCTTTATCATATACACTTTTTAAAGATGTTTCTATACATTTTTTAAAGTATTGGTTTAGGAGCAAATGCATATCATATTGTTACTTTATATGCATTTATGATTGTACAACAACTCAACTCCTTAATAAAAAATAAAATTATTTTCTTGAACTTTAAAAAATTTTTTTGAATATAAAGAAAAATTGAAAGAATTGATACAGTGAACATCCATAATACTTTTTTTAAAAAAAAGAGGGGGACAGTGAGAGAGGAACAACTTTTATTTAGTTTTTCACATGGTCTTAGTTGCTCCGACACTTAGTTGTGTTCATGGTGCTGGGGTTTGAACCCAGGTCCTCCTGCTTGCCAGGCAAGCGCCGAAACTACTGAACCACCGCTCCAGCCCCTCCATAGTACTTTTTATCCATATTCATCATTGTATACATACCACTAGGCTACAGTGGCTTCCTATCTGTCCCTCACTCTTCCTCCTCTTCCTTCTCCTGCCTGCTTCCCCCACACACACCTCACTTCCACCTTCCCTCCCTCCCTGTCTCACTGTCTCACCTCTCCTCTCTACACAATTTTTAACCAAACCACTTGAAGGTAAATTGCAAACACCAAAATACTTTACCCTGAATACTTTAGCACATATCTACAAAATCAAAAGTTCTTTGATTAGTGTAGAAGAGACATGCAGGACCTATAATATGAGATTATGATATCCAGTTAGCTGTAACTATTCAAGACCTCATTATAACCCCTTCTTTCATTTTTCCCCCCTGTAAATACTTGAGCAACCTGAGAGATAATGCTCGTGTGCTTGTCCCCATGTGTTGGTATCATGACAAAGCAGTAAAACCAAATTTGGGAGCAGGGCAGGTGGGTACAGGCTATCATAATAAGGAGAATCCTAGTGATGCAAGAGACCATTAGTGCTCCATGAAATCATGTGTAAGCAGCATTTGATGCAGCCAGTCCAAAGCCATGAGTGAATGGGATGCAGCTGTCAAACATTATTATGATAACTGAACAGCTCTCAAGTATAATCCTAACAAGATTTCACAATGACATTTCTAAAACCTCTTGCAATATACCTTTGTTTTGTTCCTTGCCTGGTCAAAATCTTGTATAAATGTCAACAGTTAAAAATTTAGTCAGCTCTGGTGTCATCTTGACTTGGAATCTGATAGCAATGACACAGTGAGTCTTTCAAGGCAATTTATAATTAAATATTTGCTCAGTGATTTGCTTCAGTCCTCTTTTATCATTAATTTTTAGTGGAAAACAATTTCATTCTTTTTACGTAACAGCACATCATCTTACATAAAAATTGCAAACTGTTTTGCATTAGAAACTGAGTTCAGTCATACTTCAGGAATGCTAAAGAACAAAGAATGGTTACTAATTAAAAGAATATAATTACAACATGTAGGAAATCAAATTATAAAAGCATAATAATTGTCATCATTTTATATGTTCATTTGTACTTGTTCTCAGAATGAAGTGAAATAATGTCTACAAATACCTTAGCTCTCAGGAAATAACTTAGCTCCATACATAAATCTTCATAAACACACTTCACATACTCTAGCTTTCTTTTAAAGAAATAGTATCTATTTTTGTCTTTACATTATAATAATATAAATATGCCCATATACATACCCACCCCTCATAAGAATAAAATCTTCCCCAGAAACATGAGGAATTATATCTTAAATTTAAATATTAAACTCTTTCATGAAAACAGAGCCATATATTGACATCAATCCTATTTTGAAAACAACAAACACTGACTGAGAATTCACTATGCTCAAGATAGCATAGTATACTTGATGAATTTATTCTTCATAACTGTTATGGTTTTGTCATTAATTGTCCCCGAAAGACTCATGTGTTGAAGTCTTTGTTCCCAGTCCAGTAATATTCAAAGGTGGGGCTCTGACCTCATAGGGGATCTAATCCATTGATGGATTAATAATACAATAATATTAGTAGGAGCTGGTGAAAACTGTATGTTGTGGTCCTAGTTGGAGGAAGTTCTTGTCCCCACCTCTTCCTTATTTTCTCTCTCTGCTTCTAGGTAGCCATGAGATAAGCAGCTTTCCTCTGCCAAGCCCTTCTGCCATGATTTTTCTGCATTGAAGCCAAGTGATCATGGACGGAGCCTTTGCAATCATAAGCAAAATAAAATCCTTCTTCTTTTAAATAGTTCAAGTTAAGTAGTTTCAGTCACAGGAATAAAAAGCTGACTAATGGGGCTGGAGTGGTGGCTCGGTGGTTGCGGCACTTGCCCGGCATGCACAAGTACATGAGTTCAAAGCCCAGCACCCACGTACACAATAAGGTGTCAGAGCAGTAAAGTTCATATGAAGAACTCAATAAAAATTGATTGTGTCTCTGTCTCTCTCTCACTGTCCTTCTCTCTCTTCAAAAAAAAAGCTGACTAACGCAATCGTATCTATAAAATATATGTTCTTGTGCCTATTTTATAGATAAGGCACAGAGAAACTGTAATTTCACCAGTGATAACCAGTAAAGATATTTTCATAGCCAACCTGTTTTTTTTTTCAATGACCCATGTCAGCCATAAAAGTCATTATTCTTGCTAAGTGACACAGCAAAGTGAAATATGCACAATATTCTGACAAGCACATGGCCAGTCCTCTCTTCTTTTCCCTAACTCTGTTCCCATTGCCATTACCAAGCCCAGGTCACTGTCATCACTTTCTTGATGTGACAATATTTCTAACAGATTTCTCTCGCTTTCATTGTCCTTCAGTCCATCTTCACACTGTGTGGTGAGTGATTTTTAAAATATGGATTTGCTGCATGTGTCCCCTGCTTATAAACCTTCAGAGGAAGCTCCCACTATCTCTGAGATGGATGAAGTCCTTAATAATAATCCATTTGCATGCAGTTTTCCTAAACAATCTCCCCACATGCCTTGTAAATTTTCTGTCTGAACACTCTTGCTTCCCTTTCTCACCAGGGAAGCTCAACTTTCACCACACAGGTCAAATGTCACTGCTACCTGGAGTCTTTCTGGGCACAGTTATTGATGCCCACCTCTGTTACTTCTGTTAGCTTTATTGCCACCATTATTTCATTGTCCCCTGCCAGACTAAGAATTCCTTAAGGAAGAGACTATTTAATACTGATCTTGAATAACCTAGCCCCTAACGTACAAGGTATCCATCCAGTTTACATTTCTTGAATGAATATTCATGATACTCTAGGAATAGTTGATATCCAAGCAATCCAAATAACAAAGACAGATAGCTCGAGGGCATCAGACTTTCCATTCTCCAGGAAGGTCATAACACTGGTGATGATGGCCTCAGGAAGAGTGAAGGTAGCCCAGATGACCGCTGGCCAACAGTGTGTGATATTGATGCAAGGCAGGCCAGCAGGTGCTACTTTCTTCCACACTGCACAGCCCCAGTGGACACAAAGCAACTTCTTTCTTTCCTATCCTGTCCCTTCCTTTTTTTATTTTTTCTTTTTGAAACAGGGTCTTGACTATGTTGTCCAGCCTGGCCTCAATCTCCTGGACTCAAGCAGTTCTCCTGCCTCACCCTCCCAATCAATTAGGACTGTAGATGCATGCCATGCCCAAGTTCTCTTCCTGATCTTCCTGGATCTGAAGTTCCCTGGCTTCTACAACAGCAAGATAAACACAGACCATAGTTAGATGCCATTCATCATTGTCTGCTTCTTCTGGACCTCAGAACACTGGGAGGCAGGAGATGGGATACCGAGAACATCTCTTCAATTAAACCAATTCAATTAAGCCAATAAGAATTTCTCATGGCTTTTTTGGGAAAGTAACTTAATATCTCCAATGCCACCACCTTCCCCATTTTCCTTCTACAAAATGAGCATAAAAGTATGTATGAAATATATTTCTCTTCTTCACCACCCCCCACACTGTACTTGTTGATTTATAAGATCTATTGCCTTTATCACTGCTATAGTTTGAACACTATAAAAGTCACTGTAAATGTCACCCAAAGGCCCATGTGTTAAAGGATTGGTCTCCAGGATGGCAATATTGGGAGGTAGTAGGACCTTTAAGAAGTGAGGTCTAGTGGAAGATCTTGAGGCGATTAGGGACATGTCCTCAAAGGGAATTGTAGGGCCTCTGTTACCTCCTTGCTCTCTTTATCTTCTTGGCCATGAGGCAAGGAGTTTTGCTCTACTATGTGTTCCCACCATGGGCTGCCTCCCCATAGGCCCAAAGCATTAGGTTTTGACCCATTATAAATCGAAACCTCCAAAACTGTGAGCCAAAATAAACCTTTTCTGTTCATAAGCTGATTATCTTAGGCATTTATAGTGATGGAAATCTGACTAACAAAAGCACCTGAAGGAAATGTGTTAAGTTGGTGTTTTTCAAACAGCACACAAGGGTTACCTAGAAATGACTGAATCAAAGCATATGAGGCAATTTGCTATACATATTTGAACAAACAGCAAATAAGATATAGGATTGGCCTGTATTCCCGAATGAAGAAGTATTTTCAAAAATCAAACCCTGTATCCTGATGTATCTGAGGGCAATGACCTTATGTTGGCCCCAAACAGCCCCTCCTCCAAATTTTTCATCTTCCTCTGAGACCTGGAGCACTTTTCAATCTGTGTGTACCCTGTTTTTCACATTATTATAAAAATTGAAGAGTTATTGCTCCAAATTCAGCTATTACACTATAAAGTCTTCATTTTATTGCTTGTGTTATTACTATTTCTAATTTGCTCCTAAAAAAAAATGTACAACTCTCCCTTGCAATGCATACTCTGCAAAATTACCTGCTGCTGTTGCCTAGGATTGGCTTTTATCTCTGTACTGTGGTGAGGTAGAGTTATATAAGCCACCCGGGCTTTTGGCAGGAAGAAAATAACTCCCAGATTGATTCTGCCTGAAAAACTTAACTTTCATTATCAGAGTTCCCCTTGACCATCAGAGCCTGGGATTTTTGTTTACTAACCATTCAAAGCCCATATACCATGTGGGTATAACATGCAATGGTTTTTCCTGTAACATATAAAGATCTTAACAGATTTCTCCTTCCCTCATGCCCATCCCATTCTTCACAGGGACAAAGAGTTGAAGAACAAAGAGTGATGTGATGCTCCAAGTAATGCTATGCCTGTCACCTCCAGTTTTTTATCTCCTATCCCTGACAATCTCAATGGTCTTCATCTGGTGCCTGAACTCGGGGATGCTTTCCTGAGAAAATGCTCTTCAGTTGTTTACCTTTGCCAGTGGAAGACAGACTGCTTAATATTCTGGCTGGAATTTGTGCACAGCAAGGACTGCCCTGAAGAAATGCAAACAGGTGGAAAAACAGGTAGTGTGTAGCTTCACTGAATGTACAGTGTGGCAGGAACCTTCTTGTCCAGGGTGTGGCCTTCACCTTAACAAGTTTAACTCACTTGACCAAGAGCCATCCTGAAGTCCACTTGTTTACTTGGAACAATACAACAGAGGTTGAACAATGGTTGACCCTGATTCTTGTACAGACGATGAAAGAATAACTTGTGTTTTGAAATTCTTTAGATATATTGAAACTAATGAGCTCTTAGCTTCATTTCTATTATCAGTAGTCACATTTTGGTGTTTTTGATGAGATTTGAGATTCATTTAACTCTGTTGATACTACTAGGAAGCATCCTTGTGGCTCCTATTTGCTATGACACACAGTTACGCTCTTCTTGCACCCAAAGGAGAGTTGAAGGAAAAACACACATCCACAACACTTGAAGATTTTCCCCTAATTCTTGGTATAAAACCTAATTCATGAGTTCCTTCTCACTATGCATTTTATATACTCAGAAAAAGTCTTCCTTATGAGAAATCAAAAAGGATGAACAGTAGAGAAGATCATGACTATTTATGGTTCTCATTTCAAAAGGAATATCAATAGCTCAAATTCCCATTGTATTTTGAATTCATTCTTAATACTACCCCCTTCTCTCATTCTCTCAACAGCCAGGTTACCAGTCAAAACATCTCCTAGATGTCACCATGATCCTGGACCTGGCTTAAAAGTCTTAAGGATTCTTCCTGTGTCCCTCAAATCATGTTACTGGAAGAGGGCCATGTCATGCAGGCATGCATAGACGTGTTTCTAACCATCCGTCTGTCCATTCCATTGTCCATCCATCACCATCCATCCACCCTCAGATCTAGAATCATTGTTTTTTAATGATTTTTTGAAGAACTGTCTATATGTCAATAACAATTGCCAGGATCTTAGAATCTGATTCTTGTAGGTTTAAATATAACAACAGCTAATGACTTATTGATTATTGTGAAGCCCTGCTAAAAGCAGTTTCTCACTCAATTTCCAGTGGAGATCAGGAGAGGTCAAACTGATCCAGGAAAAATTAGTAATGTGCCACTTTTTCTGAAGTTCTGGTTTTTTGAAAGATAAACTTCAGGCAGGTGACATAAAACATATGGTTACAGACATTTGGAAGTGATAATGAAATGCTATCTTTGTTTACTATTGTCCCTTCTTCCTTTTCCTAGAATTGAGTCTTTTATCTAAAACTTACTCTCCCCACCTCATCCCTAGGTATGACCATAGTCATAGTGATATTTCTCTTCAAACCATGCAAAAAGAAACCATTTTCCCTTTTAAAATTATTCCTATTTTATTTTAGGAATTACAATGAAAGCTAAAAGCCTTTCATAATAAAGAATATGTTTTCTTTTTCTTTTTTAAGAGAGAGAGGGAGAGTGAGATAGAGGAAAGAGAGAATCAATTTTATTTAGGTTTTCATGTGTTTTTTGTTGCTATGACACTTGGTTGTGTATGTGGTGCTGGGGTTCAAACCTGGGTTCTCACGCATGCCAGGCAAGTGCGATACTCTGAGCCACCACTCCAGCCCCAAGAATACATTTTCATTCCCCAGAACTTTGCCCATTTTTACCCACACTGTCTTCCAATTTTAAAGGTTTAGTTCCAAACTTAGCAAACATCTACCCATCCATCTATGTTTGACTCCCTCCCACGTGTGCAGAGGAAGCCTAACAGCCAAGTAGGAAAGCAAGAATGTTTCCGGATAAACAAAGACTCTGAGGTCAGAGTCAGAGCAGATACATTCCCACCACCTTCACATCACCCCAACATCCTGCTACTCTGAAATAGGATTTGATCTTTCAACACAGACACCAAAAGGGACACCATATTCTAAAGTCCTACATTGCCTGCCATTACACTTTAATTTTCTTTGCCTACTTTACAAACTCACACCTCTTAGCTCATGTTCATAAATCTTTTGTCCCATTAAAACTGTAGTCTCCTTACGTATAGACACTATTTCTGCATGTTCCATTCATTTTTGACATTTTAAAAAGTCACAAGATAATCAAACAATTAGCATTTATTGAGCACCTATTCCATACCCAGGGCAACAACAGCACTTATTAATAAATTACAGTGGGCTTCAGGCAAGAGGTGACACAGAGTCCTGTTTAAACAAGATAAAATGTGTTGGATACATGACAATGAACTCTAATTTTCAGATATGTCACTTCAATATATGTGGGTAACATAGCCTTGTGTAAATAGGTGCTTAATACCCTGGCCACTTCTCACTGGCAGATTTTGATGCAGTACCACAATTAAGATTCTGCGGCTCTCTGGCAAATGTAATAAAAAAACATTCAAAAAGGAAGTATGGTCTAGATGGAGAATAACAAATGATTTATAGTTTATTTGCCAAGACATGTAGGAGGTAAATATAAAACAAAACTCTATCAAGTTTAGCATTTTCCTGCTGCAAATATAATGTGCTGACTGCAGGCCAACAGCACAGCTTCAAACAGCTACTTGCATTAAAATTTGCCAAGAATGAGATGCCATCACTGTTCAGCATGTAGATGCCATTACACACATTTGCTAGTTTGTGCCCAGATATTGGTTTGCTCAAACAACCTATAATCATATTTATAACCCTTTTGGCAAACAAGAAGGGTATTAAGGCTGGTACTTATTGTCACCTTTAGCCTTTACAAAGATCATAATTTTAAGTGTGCAATTAATCTTCCTTATACATGCAAAGCAACGAATTAAACACAATTCTATCAAATCAGTAAACCCTTGCATGCTGAAGGTACCCAGGTGGATATTTCAGTTAGAATTTTTCTAAGGCAAATGAATCATCTTGAAAACAAGCAATTTGACTCAAGCAATTAATGTGTTCCATAGAGTGTAAGGAACAATACAGTCCCCTTATGAATGGCTCCAAAGAGGGAATGAGACAAGTACACAAATGCCTGACAGAGAAGGTGCATGCCTGGTATGTTCAGGACCAGGGAAAGGGTGCATACCGACAGATGGATTCAAAAAATAGTGAGACCTCTTCTGGTTGAAGGCTCAGAAAAGGCTGGAGAATAGTGGCATTTGAGGTAGAACTAAAAGAATCAGTTGGCTTCAGGGATATAGTAAGGAGGCACCTAAAGGCACTGAGGCTAAGGGTGTTGGAGGGTCAAATGGAATCTCTACCAGGCCTGCTTGCCTTTTCCTATAATAGATGCTTGACTAATTACTGTGTACTAGGCAATATTGGAAATGCTCATTACATAATAAAATCTGATTAATTCTCCAAATATTCTTGTGAGATTATCCATAAAATAAACCTATCCCATTTCTTTTCATATCAGAAAATCAAGGCATGGAAAGCTAAAGCAACTTCCCCTGGGTAGCACAGCTAATAAATTGTGGGTTGGAATGCAAACCTAGGCAAGCTGCTTATAGTTAAAGTCTTAAGTATCTTCTTCCCCTACCTCCTAGAGCTTGGACCCAACACTCTAGGACTTGGCTACAACTTCTTGCTAATAAATCTGACTGGGCTCTTGGGCCAAAGCTCTCAGTTGGACCTCTACTTTGTTTTTGAGAATTGGGACCCCCTAAAGTTATCTTACATTGTGTATTTGCAAAATTAACAACTTCTTGTTATTGTTTTCCTTATCTAAAAGCAGTACTTATTTACTGTAGAATAATTAGATGATAGAGATAAACAAAAAGAAGACAATTAAAAGACTTCCATAATTCAGCCTGCCCCAGAGAAAACCACTGTAAACACATAGCCAAGTATCCTTCCAGACTGTCTTCATGTGTGCACCTACTTGGAATGAACACATACAAATGCAAACTAGCTTGCACTCTGCCTTTTCCACTCAACACAAACATCTCTCCATGTCAAAAAATATATATTTATCCATAGTCTGATTTTAAATGGTTCCTTCTAAGTATTATCTCCCAATAAGGAGTTAGATGAGGCCAGGTGTGAAGCATGCAAGTAAAGGAAGGGTTATTTGAAATCTGAAACATGGAAGAAGGCCTCAAAATTGACCACGCACAGAGTGAAGTACAAGCAGAGGGTGATGGCCTTGGAGAAAGATTTCCAAGTATAAATCTAGTCTACATGGGACAGGAGTGGGTATGGCTAATTCAACCGAATTCCAAGCTCGTGGCAGAGAGGGGATCTGTCAGGAGCTAGTGTTGTAATGTTGCTTCAGAAGACTAGAGGGAAGGGTGTTGGGAGGGACAGACACAGAGGAAGGCCATCCAAGGGCATCTAGAGAGTGCAGAAGTGAACTACAGGAAAGTGGAAGACAATCCCAGGCTGCCGATTACTGGCAGAGGAAGGAGGCACTGAATAGGTAGTTCAGCCTTTGGATATTGGTTGCATAACCATCTGCTCCTTGAAGGACTGGTACTCAAGCACTATTCTAACCCCACTGATCATGGGGTTACAGTTGTTGCTATCTGCCTGGGAAGATCCCATGGCCTTGGGAGAGGAGGAATGGACTGTAGTTGTATAGGTGCTTGGTATGAAAATCTGGGATGGAACAGGATGTGGGCAGGGACTGATGTTCTGTCTTTTTCTCATTGTTCTCCTAGACTTGGCAACCAGTATTTTCAGGGCACTGTTCCTTGAACCACAAGCCCATGACTATGGTGTTCCTTCTGCTACAATCTCAGACTAGCCCTACCCCCTTTATGAATAGCTCCAACCCCTCTGCACAGGGGTCCCACCTGTGTCTACTTTCATGCCTCATACCTCTCAGATACCTGATCTCTGACCAACACCTACACCTGGCCCTAACCCTTGCAGGGCCTATGTAATGCAGAAGTTAATCAAGTGATGGCCAACTGTGTTCAAAGACATGGCAGGAAAACCAGCGCACAAAGCAGTAAGAGAAATGCCAACAAGCCTTAGAAGCTGGGATTGAGAAGGTGGGCTGGGTTGTGACTTGAAGTGTCATCTGCAATGGTTCAAGAACCTCTTCAAATTCAGGTGAAAATAGAGAGCCAGTAAAGGGTTCTAAAGCATCAGACTTAAGAAAGATTTATCTAGAAATAGTGTGGTAGATGGATGTGTGTGTGTACAGGGGGACAGAAGCAGTGGTTAATTCTGGCAAAGTTCTTCTCACCACCAGAGAAGGTATTTTGTATGTTTGTTTTGTAACTTAATGCATACATCCCACCTTCAGATCCAGGAGATGTTATTTATTTGTTTGAAAAAAAATTCTAGAGCTTGGGATTGAATCCAGGATCTCACACATGCTAAGCACATGCTCTGCCACTGAGCTGCACCCTGAAGGAGATATTTTTAAACACCATAAGCATCTCAACAGAGAATGAAGTACCTTTAAGTATTTAAAGCAGTCATGATAAAGCTATTTGCAGGATTAAATTCCCCCTTCTATGTCCTTCTTGGGTCTCTGATTCCTGCTCTCCTGTATTCACATCAGCTCCTGACTTTGGGTCCTCCATTCTGGCATCCATCCCTTCACCACCCTTCACTGCTCGTCAGTCCCCTGCCCCATTCACCTACCTCTTGGTTGATCATCCCAACACTCAATAACTAACTGTAACTATAGTTCTACATTCTGTATGTGCCTTCCAGACTTGATATTTATCCATTGTTTTCCTTGTACCCATCCCAGCAAGACTGGGTAGATCAAGAGGAGTGAAGAGCAGCAGCACATCATGTGAAAAAGATAATGGAAAGCTTAGTAAATCCACTGTGGGGAGGATTAGAACTGAACAAGAAGCAGTGAAAAATGTGCTGGAATTTGCCTTGAACCATAATTTGAACTGAATGAGGTTTCTCTAGTGTAAGAATTTCCCTCTGAGTGGAAAACTAAATGATAGTTCAATTTGCATGTATGATTATTTTTTATATTTCCTTATGTGTTTAATGGTTAAAATGCACTAATTTTGGAATTGGCACATAAGATGAAGATGTTCTAGCCTAATAGTAAGGAAGTTGCGCTTTTTGGCAAAGATCTCCCAGCTGCTCTGAAATGCTCTTGGAGGCCCATAGGCCCACGTGGCATCACATTCAGGGACCTCAGCTGGAAACTAGACAACTTGACATTCACATCCTTGTGTTCCTTTCCCTTTGGTCCTGATTTGAAATGAAGACACTCTCATTTAGAGAAAGCACGCTAAGCACATTTGCACCAAGGTGTTAATGATTCTCAGATCTTTCCTTACCTGATGATACGTGTTGAGTAAAGGTGAAAGCATCAGAACCATGGGTTCCAAAGGAGAGACAGATTGACAGACAGCAGACAGAGAAAGAGAAATGATTATTTGTATACCCATGTTCATATCAGCATTATCCAAAAGACCAAGGCAACCTAAGTGTTCATCCATAGATGAATAGATATAAAAACTATGGTATATACAAACAGTGGAATTTTAAATAAATAAGTTCATAAATTTAGTCAGCATACATAACTGACCAACAGGCACCAATAGAAAGATACATTTTAAAACCACCTGGAAGGGCATCTCTGAAAAAGTGACTTTTCCTAAGATGGTATATAAGATATAACCTAATCTGACACCATCTTTACTGTGAGAGATTCAATAAGCAGGAGTGCTATGGAATATTATTCAGCCTTAAAAAGAAAGGAAATTCTGACACATGCTGCACCTAGATGAACCTTGAGGACATATGCTAAATGAAATAAACCAGTCACAAAAGACAAAATGCTGCATTATTCCACTTATATGAGATAAGCCCAGAATAGTCAAATTCATAGAGACAGAAAGTAGGATGACAGTTGCCAGGTTTTAGCTGGGAAAGGGCATGAGAAATTAGTGTTTAATGGGCACAGAGTTTCTGTTGGGGGATGAAAATTTTTGAGGATTGAGTGCACATCAGTGTAAATACATTTAACACACTGAATTGTGTTAAATATATTAATTTAAAGATTTAAATAATAAATGTTTTGCTATGTACATTTTACCATAATGTTTTAAAATTACAGATAGTGAAAGCTAAATATAAAATTTGCCTGTTTTGAAATTTGGCAGAACAGATCCTGAATAAAGTTGGATTTTTACTGTTGTTTTGTTTGACTTTGTTTTTTTTTTTTTCAAGAGACAGAAGGAGGGATGTGATTAGGGACTATTTTTTAATTCTGGAGTTCCCATTTCTGAGTCCTTGTTGGTGGGTATTAAGGTCTTTCACCACCACCATCCAGTTTGGGAGAAGAAGCAGCCTTCTCAATTACCATTTATATAATGCCTCCTATGGGTTCAGACAACCCAAGCAGTTTCTGTCACTAGTCACAACAACTCTAATGACTTAGGTGACATCATCCCTATTTGACAGATGGAGAAATTGAAGCACGGTAACTACTCTAGGATGGAAGGGCTGATAGGTTGAGAATTTCTGTTTGGTTAAGTTCCTTTCCCCCCTTAGGATCAGTATTTGTGTCCTCAGGTTTTCTTTTTGCACCTCATAAAATGACAGAAAACTTGAAAATAGAACATAGATATATTCATATATCTTCTTGGTAGCAAGTAGAACACAAGTGAGTATAACAGTCCAATTAAACAAGAGCCCACTGTGTGCATAACTCCAGGCCAACTTCCCATGTGCTTAAAATTTACTCTTTGCTACATCTAAGTTTAGCACAAGAAAGTGCCTCTTTTTATTAAGACCTAAATAAATCCAAAGTTAATAAATTTAAGAACTCCTTCCACTCTCAGCAAGTTAGAGAGCAAGGATTTCTAAGCTGTTTGTGTCTCTTCCAATCATGCAAAGACTCTACATCATGTAAATATGTTGACCTTTTATCTGTACTTCAATGGATACCAACAGAGGTGGACTTCTCTCCTCCATCCCTTCTCCATTCAACTCTCCACCCCTCACTCCTATCCCACTTAAACCCTTCACTGAGTCTCTCTGGACTCATCAAAACTCAATCCCTGATCTACAAGCCCCTTAAGAAGTGACCCTGGAAGTGGTTGCTCAGTGGTTATGGCACTTGCCTGGCATGCAGAAGGACCTGAGTTCAAACCCCAGCACCACATATATAATGAAGTGCTGGAGCAATAAAAGCCACATGAAAAACTGAATAAAATTAATTGTTTTGCTCTCTCTCTCTCTCTCTCCTCTCTCTCACTGTCCCCTCTCTCTTAAAAAAAAAAAAGTAACACTCACCCCTTCCAGCTTCTGCTCTCTTGAATGGTACAAATGTGGCCCATTCAACCCCTTAAATTACTTACAATTGCCTAAGCATACCTCTTTCTCAAATCTTTCACATAATAATTCACCTCTTTTTACCAAGTGTACCTGCACAGTGTTAAGGATTTAATATATGCTATCTCCTTACTTAGCACATTTCTGCAAAGTAGATATTATCCATCCCATTGTTAAGATAAGAAAACTGAGGATTAGAAATTCAGGAATTTATCAAGTAATTTACATGAAAGTGAATGGGACTATAAATCATAATGTTAAACAAGGTAAGACAGACTCAGAAATACAAGTGTCACATATTTTCCCTCATATGTGGAATCCAGTAGGAGAAATGATTACTTGAAAGTAGCCAGGAGAAAATTAAAAAAGAAAAAAAGGGGTTATGAGGAGCAAGGAAGAGGATGGTAAGGGAGACTAGTTATGACCGAAATGTATTATTTGCATTTATAAATATGCCATCTTAAAACCCATCATTCTGTATCATTAAAATGCATGAATAAAATGTAAAAAAAAGGTTTTAAAATTTCAGGAATTTGTTCATAGCTACATAGCTAATGAGTAGCAGTCAGATTTTGAAACAGACTTGCTTGACTCCAAAGCCTGTAGTCTCAAGATGCCTCTCAGATTTTATCTCTACAAATCCTTCCTTAAACCCTCCTTTGCCCCCACCCCATGCACCCATATGCAGACACCATCTGCCCTTGTCTGCCCTGCCTCCTTGGCACTTGGGTCATACTTTCTACTTAGGCTGTTGTGCTGAGGATGAGGCTCAGGAAACAGATTCAAGATCCTGTCAGGTGGAAGAAGATGCAGGACAGAGTTGGAATACGAGTCATATTTGTTAGGGGTTGGCAAAAGCCTCCCGTCTCCAGCTTCAGCTTCAGCTTCAACCTCTAGTCAGTTCCACTTTGCCCCCTCCCAGAGCCATTTCCATAGGCTCAGCCAAACAACAGAGGCACACTGCCAACAGGTTACATCAGTGGGTGCATGCTCACAAGCACATGTTTATGACCTGAAGTATGTACACTGAATCAGTGTTTCTGTTCTGACTATACATGAGCCAGTTCCCAGCCTTGGTCACACACTACAAACATAACATAGCCCCTGAGAAATCTCACTGAAGGAGCCTAACTCTAGCCATTTGGGGCCTGACCCTTCATAGGCTCATGCATAAGGTCTGAGCACCTTTATGCACCAGGCCTTATGTGGTGACATGTGACAGCAAGGGAAACAAATCATTCTCATCTGTGTATGTACTATCATTCTTCTAGAGCAGAAACTGTTTTTGTTGATATCTCTCCTGCTATGTGGTTCTTCAATCATGGAATAGATAAGCCTTATTCTCAGCCTGGATGTTAATGTTTGGGAAATGGTTCATCAATCAATGAATCCTCTCCCCAGCTATGTAGGTTTACCCAAGAGGACAGTTCTTCATCTCACCAAATCCTTTGTGATGCCCATACACATTAGGGTGATGCAAAATTGAGACCCAGGCCATAACACAATTTCCCTTCCCAGGTGTGTGGTCATTATAATCCTCAACTAATCATATATTCTAACAAATACTTTGAAAACTGCATGAGTTGTAAAATAATCTGGCTTCCAGTTAGCATTTAAGAAATTCTTTGTTCAAACTTGAAATAAGCTACATTTGCCTCAGTTTGGGAAACTGAGAGATTTTTACACATAATTCATTAAGGTCTTGGTCCGCGGAGTGGCACTATTGGGAGTTGGCGGACTCTTTGGGAGGTGAGGCCTTATGGAAAGTCCTTAGGTCATTGGGGACATGTTCTCAGTGAGGGGGATTGTGATACTCCATTCTCTCAGTTCTTTCTGTTTCCTGGCTCATGATGTAAGCAATTTGCCCCATCAGGCACCCCTGCTATGATGTACCATCCCTATCAGGGGCCCAAAACAATGAGAGTTGCCTAATCTTGGACTAAAACCTTCAAAACTATAATGTAAACCTTTTCTTTTTGTAAGTTACATGCCTCAGGTATTTCTTTATAGCAACATGAAGTTGAATAATACAGTTAGTCTCTTCTTTAGAGCCTCTAGAGTCTTCTCTTTCAGGAAGGAAAGTTCAGAATAGATTATGACTTAATTATCCAAGTCCGACCTACAAGTTTCTAGGCAGATACTGGCTGTATAAGCAGATGATTCTCAATACCTAGAGATTTATCAGCCATGGGTATCCAATTAATTCATCTTTGATTTCTCTCCCATATATGCAAAAGAATTCCTCTCTACTCTGCTTGATATTTCATACAATTATTAAGTCCTTTATTTGGTCATGTGCTGTAATGACTTGATAACAAAAAACAAAAGACCTGATGCCAAGGACTCTGCCCTGGACAAGAAGCCAGAGATAATCTCCCAGAGCATGGTGGTTCCTAGGAGTATATCTGGCACATTTGGAAGCTATACTTGTTCTTTCATTACCAGATTACTATTTCAGAGCAATCAGAGCACCAGATGCATCTAATGAAATAATAACCACATGGCTACATTACAACATGTGAAGAGGGAATTAACTAGCACATGGAGACCTTGAGTATGTGTCTGTGCCTTAGGAATCACTTCTACTCTGTGAAATTTTATGTAAGGAATTTTAAAATATCTAAGAATTTTTTAAAACATCCATTTCCCAATAAACTAAATGATCCAAACATGATAAGCAGCCCATCCCTTAAATCATCAATATGGAACATTAAATCTGCATTTCGGAAAAAGTGATTAGTTATTGTCAGCACAGGTTTGCCTTATATGGATGAAACCTCAGGGATGTGAATGTCTCTCTCCCTCCCTGCCTCCCTTCCTTCCTATTTTCCTTCCTTCCTTCACTTTGAACTAGTGCATCAATTGGTCATTGAAGCCCAAACCTTTCTCTCCATATTCCTTCTATTAAAAAAATTCTCTATTTATTATTCTGGGCTTACTGAGGTAAATATTTCCAACATCTTACCTGAAGTTTTTGACCCTGATGTACATGCTGAAAAGTCCTAAGAGTTTAGCTATATGTATTATATATATTGGCCAGCTGGAGACCCAGGAAAGCTCATGGAGTGAGTTCTAGTCCAAGTCCAATCCTGAAGGCAGTAGAAAACTGATGTCTCCCACTCAAATACAGCAGGCAAAGACAGTTCTCCGTTTCTCAGTCTTTTGTTGTATTTAGGCCTTTAACAAATTAGGTGAGGCCCATCCACACAGGGAGAGGCATCTGTTGTATTCGGTCTAACTAACACTCTAACCCTGAGTGAGGGGCACTCTCCATTTCTTCTTACTTGTGTCTGCCACAGTCTATTGGAGTGATGTTACATCTGCCCAGAGGTCTTCTTCCCACATTCCCAAAGCTGCAAACCCTCTAGGAAGCAACCCTCTGTTCCCCTCAGATATCACATCTCTATAGGCTTTTGCCCATGAATTGTAGAAAACATTCCTCTCTTCCTAAGGTTTATCTTAGTGCTTGGAGCTGTAATGAGTGCCAGACTATGCTTCTGTCCCTTGATTTGACTTAGAAATTCACCTTTTTCATTGTTTGTCCTAAGGATTCTTCAAACTGTCCTCCTTGAAGACTTGCTTTCACTTTCAAGTCACTCAAGAACATAATCTGGAGTCAGGAAAATAAGATCATCTCTGTGGTTGTGCAAGTAGCTTAGATTCAGCCATGTATAAATATACAAATGCCCGTTTATGGGCATATATTCATGTATATTGGAAGTGCAAAGCCATATTTATGTACATAGGCATATGCATGTGTGCCCACCACTCAAGCACATGAAAAGAGGGACTCAAACAACCAACTCATAACTTTAACACTTCTTGCTGTTAGAAATTTACTTTCACTGTTCCCAATGCATTATTATTAACACAGTTAGAGCTTATAATGAATTTTCAGTGGGACATGATATTTCACTGTTTGAAAAATCTTATGCCTTTACCATTGCCATTTTTAAAGAAACCTTGCAAAGGTCATGATGGAGCAAAAAGATACCCAAATGCCAGAGGTTTATTAATGATGTTATTTTGCAAGTTAAATTATACATTTGGAGCTATGTTGGAAATGATAAGAAAGAATGGTACAAGACTCAATAGCTAGCCATATTTGGCAGTAAAAAGTATGGAAGAGTGCTTATCTTATATGTTTCCACATGCCCTATATCCACTATATCAACTTTTAAAAGAAACTATTGCTTATATTACCATTTATTAGTTTTCTGTCCCTTGAAACAAACATATGTAAGATACCAAACTGCTATGAACAAATGGAAGAAGCAATGAAAATATTCTAAAATAAAGGAATTTATTTGGTTTCTTATCTCATTAAATTAATCTCACTTGGTTTTTAGGGTGGCTACGCTTGGAAAATCAGGCGCAAGAACATCTATTGCACAGAACAAGAATCTGTAATTTAAGGCACAAGAATAAAAAGTGGAGATAAATGTTACTTCAACTTATTTGGCTAAAATTCATGCCGTTTTTCAGGCGTGGAGGTGGGGAAGAGAAGGTGTGCAAGTCTGTACGCATCTCTGATTTGCAGGGGCTTGGTTCGTGGTATATCCATACACTCAGCACTAAGACATAGCATTCTTAATTACTTCAGAGACCAGAGAATAGCAGCAAGATCTTTATTAATAAAGGTGTTTCTAGCCTCTTGTGCTTCTTCTTTTGATGAGCTGATTATAGCTTTATTGGGACCAGCCTTTACAGGACCATGGACAGCTCCACCACAGCAGGGAGTGTCTTTCCTCCTTCAATTCTTCAAATTTTAGAATTTTAGAGGAAAATAGACCTTCAAGATTAACTCTTCATCCCTCTACTTGACAGATGAGAAAACTAATGCTCATAAAAAATAAATAACATACACAAATCACATGCAAAACTCAAAAAAGCAGTCTCTGCAATGATATGATATAGTGTAGAGGAAGGATCACTTAGAACGAATGAGTTTAAATCCTTTACTTCTTAACTGCTTCTGTGGAATTTGACTTTTCAGCTTTTCTCCGTAAAATATGAGTACCCCAAAGAAAGTGGGACTCCAAATTCCAGAGAGTTCATTTTACCTGAATTTATAAATAACATACTTAAGCTATAGGGCAAGGAGTTTCAAAGATGACTGTGATATGCCCCACCCACTTCCCTCAAATCATAAGATTTAAGTATTAGCAATGCCATATTTACATAGTTGGCGCTGCTGAATCAGGATTTGTCATCCCTAGCAAACTGGACCATTCTATTCAATCTCAAAACCCTGCCTTCTAGCCTTCTATACCTCCAAACGTCTCTCCCTCTCTAGAGCTAATCTCTCCTTTATGTAGTGTTAATATCACTAATGTTTATTTTGTCTTTCACTTTGTGGTGGTGTTCACTGAATACCAGCTGTGTACCAGATATCATGTGAGAAAGCAGATACAATTCCTGGTTTTGTGAAGCTCCAATTTGAAGGAGAAAACAGGTAGTAAATAAAAAATTACCATACGGTAGGAATATTATGAGCTATAAAGGTCATCCTGCATCAGAGCAGTGAAAAGTAACTCTTTCTTATAAGAGCTCTAGGACTCTTCATTCAAACCAAAGAGAAGTGACACAGAAAATCATTACTATTATAATAGCCTAGCTGTTACCCTACAGCAGATGGATAATGGCAAAACCTAGCATTTCAAACCTCCTAACATGAAATATAAGAATTTTCTTATTATTTTCATCTTTTTCCTCCAATGGAAAAAAATCACAATGTGGATTTTGTAATATATCTAACACACATGAAAAAGGGAAATTTTCTAAAAGTGCATTAAAATATGTATCAGAGAGACCTATAATGAGCCACTAACCACATTGGAATGCATACAAAAGGGTCTTAAAATTTAGATTATTGATAGTTCAGTCTAGAATGAGTATTTGGGAGTTGTTGATGTTATCATTAACGCAGATTCTAAATGTGTACACTACACATGATTTTCTACTTCTGAGTTATATTACTCAATTTATACATAAATTTCATATGTAAGGTTTATTATTTAAAGCATGTCTAATACCAATAAAGATTTGGGTATAAATTTTCATCCTTGAAGAACTCTGAGAGCATTAATTAATAATTCATCCCTTGTTGTGAGAGGTGAGTTTTAATCCTTATTTTAAGAGACTTGATTATGTGCATTTCACCTCAGGGTGCTGAGAGAAACAGTGATCAAACTTAGATAATAAGTATGTAAAATCCTTATGTTCTAATTCTCTTCTATTTCTCCTGGTTTTTTTTTCACAGAACTTAGTGATAAGCAGTTTGAAAACAAAGTATATTATGGAAGAAATCAGCTGAAGAAAAAGATGTCAAATTGAAAAGGAAAATCATTTAGTTTATAACTAATTCATTTTAATCAATATATATGATACCTAATTTTCCTTCCCACAGTTTATTTCTATTTTACTAAAAAAAGGTAATAACTACAATTTGTTGAATATTTTATCTACCAGAAATTGTGCACAAAGGATAAAGTTTTTGCTTGCTTAGTTGTTTTTAATGTAAAAGACAGGTTCTTTGGAAACAGGTAACTTTGATGTGATGTGATATGATAGTTGTATTGACGGAATGTAAAGACAGCATAAAGAAGAGTATGTTTCTTAATTCGAATCAGTCTGGAAGAGTTCCCAGAGGAGATGATACCTGAGCACACTCTTATAAGATAAATAGGGGCTATCAGGGTAAAGCAAGGTGTCTTCCCCTATTTTGTGTTGCTCTAACAAGATTCCTAGGGCTGGCTACTTTATAAAGAAAAGAGTTTATTTAGCTTACATTTCTAGACGCCTAAGAGCATGGTGCAAGTGTCCTGGTGGGGACCCCTCCTAACATCACAACATGGCAGAGGAGCAGAAAGGGAACTTGCATTGTGTAGAAGAGATCAAGCATGTAGGATGGTCCTACTTGGCAAGAACTTGCTCTCACAAGACCAGCATTAATCCCTTTTGAGGTGGTGCCCTAATTACTGTCTTATTAGCTTTTCATCACTGTGACAAACACTTGAGAGAAACAACTTAGGGGAAGAAGAGCTACCTTTCCCAGACTACTCCCTGTGACCTACTTCCTCCAATCATATCCCACCACCTACAGTTTTTGCCACCTCCCAGTAGTGCTTTCAGTTTTTAATGGATTAATTCACTAATGAGGTCAGAGCCCTCATGATCCAATCACTTCCCAAAAGTTTCACCTCTGGCCATCGCTACAATGGGGACCAAACTTTTAACACATGAGACCTTGGGGAATACTTCATATCCAAACCATAATACCTTCCACTAAGCCCCACTCTTATAAAGCTCCATGACCTCAGCACCTCACACCAGGGACCAAGCTTCCAGTAATGTACTTTAGGGTAACATTCTCAAATCATACCCAGACTATAACATATAGTTAGGTATTCCTTTCCAAAGGATAATGTAAGCACCAGCAAAGAGTTTGGGCCCAGCGTGGTATGTGTGGTGGGCAAGGCAGTTGGGAAGAAAGACAGGGCAAGAAGACAGCAAATCATTTAACTTTGTTACAGCATAATGATAAGGACAAAGAGTAATAGGAGTTAAATTTGGAACATGGATAAAAGCCAACTCCACAGCTAACAGGAAGACATAATTTCCCCCTGGTGGCACTGTGTTATCGATATTGTACACACTTTATGGAACAAAACTGCAGTACCGAATATATTTTTCATAAAATTTATTTCTCTCATCAAGTTTCTAATGGCACCAGAAGCTACAGTTCCTCCAGATTCTAAATGAGATAAGGATTCTTCTGCCATTTCAGTCCCTCTATGAATATTGATGTCAAGCATTGCAGTAGGCCATAGGAAGAAAAGGCTAATGAAATCTCACAATCCTCAAGGAGCTTGTGATCCAGTGGGGAAAGAAGCAAGAGAACCAGTGATTCTTAGACACTAATAGAGGTATGCTCGATGAGTTACAGGAGCCCAAACATGGGGTATATTAGCCTCTCAGGCTGCCATAACAAAGTACTATGCTCTGAGGTGCTCAAACAACAAACATTTATTACCTCCTAGTCCCAGGAGCTGTACATCTAAGAACAAAGTATTTACAGTGTTGGTTTCTTGTGATGTCTCTCTTTTTGACTTACAGATGACAGCTGTGTTAGTTGACTTTTTGTCACTATAAAAATATCTGAGTTGCTCAATTTATAAAGAGAAAAGGTTTATTTTGATTCACAGTTTTGGAAGTTTTGGTCCATGTTGCTTTGGGGCCTGTGGTGAAGCAGCACATCATGGCAATGAGTGCATAATGATGCAAAACTACCTACCTTATGCCCAGGAAGCAAAAGAGAAGAGGAAGAAAATGGTGGGGTCCCACCCTCCCCTTCAAAGGCATTCTCCCAGTGACCTAAATTTTTCACATTAGTTCCCCCCGCAGCTTAAAAGATTCACTACCTCCCAATAGCACCATCTGGACAAATCTTATATAACAATGGGCCTTTGGAGGCCATTCCAGATGCAAACTGTAACAGCCATGATCTTTGCTAAGTCCTCACAAGGTCTTTCCTCTGTATACAGGTACACCCCTGATATCTCTTTGTGTATACAAATTTTCTCTAGTAAGACACCAGTCATACTGGATTTAGGTCTACCTTAATGACTTCATTTTCATTTAAATATGTCTTTAAAGTCCCTGTCTTCAAACACAGTCACATCTGAAGTACTGGGGGTTAAAGCTCGGAGAAAATGAGGAAATTGCTGAGGACTGAAATAATGAAATCTGCTTCAGAGAAATTGGATCCTCATAGATTAGAGAGGATGGTGTTTAATGAGGAGTGTGTGAAGGAAGTAACAGGAGGAAGAAAATCTTTCAAAGGTGTTTAGGAAATAGAATAAACCAGGTGTGTGATGCACTATGTGGTGTGTGTATGTGTGTGTGCATGCGTGTAAGTGTGTGTAAGAAAAGTGGAGGAGTGAGACAAAAACAGTAACTTTTTCAACCTTCTTGTCAGGAAGTTCAGAATAAACAGAACAAAAGGATATCCTCATAGCTCTGCCACCATTTTTTTTTTAAGGCTGAATTGGTTGCCTTGAAGTATGTTATAGTTTGGGTCTTGAATGCCCCCCACAAGGTTCATATGGTAAAGGCTTGTTCCATGGGTGATGCAATCGGGAGGTGGTGGAACCTTTATAGTGGGAGGTCCTTAGGTCCCTGAGGGACAGACAGTTCATGCCACTGAAGGGGACTGTAAGACCTTGGCACCTTTCTCACCCCCCACTTTTTTTTCACCTGGCCATGAATTGAGTGGTTTGCTCCACTGCACACTCCTATCCTGTTGTGCTACTTTGGTGCAGGCCCAAAAGAAATAGGGTCAAATGACCACATACTAGACTGTTCAAATTGTGAGCCAAAATAAACCTTTACTCTTTATTATCTCAGATGTTTTAATCCTGATGGGAAACTGACTAACAATACACGATATAGCACAAATAAAAGAATGAAGTTTTGTCACTGTAACAGGTTTGAAAACACACACACACGAGCGCACATGCACGCATGCACACATACATACACACACACACACACACACACACACACACACACACACACATCTTTTATTCAAACTAGCAAATAGGTTGAAATATGAAGCCCCTGTACCTTAGACTATGACTGCAATTTTGAGATAGGACCTTTAAAGAGGTAATTAGGTTTAAATTCTTGCACTATGGGAGTCTTGTTAAGGAAGGAGGTGCCTACACCAATGTCATGGAGTGTTGTTCCTATTTTTTCTTCTAGCAATTGAGAATTAAAGCCAAGAATAAATGAGTGGGATGTCATTAAACTAAAATGCTTCTGCACAACTAAAGAATTAATGAAGAGTGTCAAGAGAGAACCTAAGAATATGAGAAAATTTTTGCCTGTTATGCCTCTGACAAGGGACTAATATCCAGAATATACAAGGAACTCAAAATACCAAAACCATAAAGAATCCAAACAATTAACGGGCTAGGGAACTAAACAGGAACTTCTCAACAAATGAAGTCCAAAAAGCCAATAAATATATGAGAAAATGCTCTATATCACTAGCAATCAAAGAAATACAAATCAAAACTTCACTAAGATTCCTCCTCATTCCAGTCAGAATGGAAAAAATGAAGAAGAACAATAATAGATGCTGGGGGGTTGTGGGAACAAAGGAACATTAACACACTGTTGGTGGGACTGCAAAATTGTACAGCCACTCTGGAAAGCAGTGTGGAGACTCCTCAAAACACTAGCGTTGGAACCACCTTACAACCCAGTTATCCCACTCCTGGGTATTTTCCCAAAAGAGGTAGAATTGGCATACTGCAGAGACACAGCTATATCAATATTTATAGCAGCTGAACTTACAATAGCTAAACTATGAAACCAACCCAGATGCCCCTTGCTGATTGAGTGGATTCAAAAACTGTGCTATATATATACAATGGAGTTCTACTATGCTATTAGAGAGAATGATATCGTAGCATTTGCAGCCAAATGGATGGAAGTGGAAAAAATTATGCTGAGGGACTCAGAGACTTAAGGGCCAAATGTTTTCTCTCATATGTGGAAGCTATAGTAAAATTTGAGACAGGAGGAAAGTTAGCTAAATTTAAATAATAAACCCAACATATTTGAAATTTCACATAAGCTGGGGAAGCTATAACTATGAAAGAGTGGGGAGAAGGGACAGAGGCAGGGAGGGGAAGGTGGGATTAGGGGGGCTAACAATGCAAGTGGGAACTTTCGACTCCCATGAGAAGCCCAACTGTACACAGGCAGGCAGAGAAACTTGGAATTTTCAAAAAATAATACAGATATATATGTTTATTTCTATCTATAATGTGCGGGTATTGCAGAGACATGAGAGGGGGGAGCGGATGAAGTGGGGAGATCCTGGACTAGGATCAGCCTTAACTTTGTCAATATCCACGTATGCATGAATATGTAACAACAATTCCCTCAAATATGTAAGACTATATTGAAAAAACTTTTAAAAAGAGGCAATTAGGTAAACAAGGCCATTAGGTTGGGCCCTAATCCAATAAGACAGATGTCCTCATTAGAAGAGGAAATTTAGACACACAGAGACACCAGTGGTGTGTGCACACAGAGGAAATGCCATGTGAGGACACGGCAAAAAGGCAGCCAAGAAAAGAGGCCCAAGAGAACCAACTAAACATACCTTGATCGACTTCCAGTCTCCAGAACTAGGAGAACTACATTTCTGGTGTTTAAGTCCTCCCAGCTATGGTACATTTATGGCTGCAGGAGCATACTAATAGAATCAGTAAACAGACTTTTCAGACAACTTAAGTCTATTCCTTTAAATATAAAACTTTTGAAAATACTCCATACGGATTTTTTTTTTTTAATGTTCGGAATAGAACTCAGGGCCACATAGGTGCTAGGCAAGTGCTCTTCCACTGAACAACACACCCATCCCAGGAGGGATTTATTTCTAAGCCATATCTATAAATGATAATATAAACAAACCCCTTTCTGATCCTGTCAGGTCCTGTGTTGGTTATTTCTCTGTGACGTGTCACTGCCAGGCCCTGAGCAGTTGAGGGCTGGTCACCTGTTCTCACTGAGTGGGCTCAGGGTGCTCTGCTTGTGTAGGACAACTGTGAGTTTTTAGGGTTTGTTCTTATTTTGTCTCTTTCTGCTGCACCAGACTGCCACTCTCTTCTCCTTTTTGTGTGTCTGTCTTTAGAGCTTCTTGCTTTCTTCCTAACATGGTTTCTAACTGCCTATGAGTTGGACATCAGATAACCAAGCCTGTAGGAATTTTTTGTGGAGGAGGAGAAAACAGAACCTAAGGGAAGGCCAAAAGAGAAAAATATATGGTGACTCCTTTTTTACATTGCTGAGAGAATATTTTAACTTCCTTTCTAGATTTTTGGCAGCACTGCAGAGAGAGAGTTGAGATTACCATCTAGATGACTTACAGATAACTGAGACGAGACGAGACATTGCTCTTTGGGACAAAATGATGGCAGATCCTCGGTAGGTGTGAAGTGGTTTCCCATGGGCCCGATGATGACGTTCACTTCTACGTCTAACCTATGTTCTATCTGCTTGTCAGAGAGCCTGCAGTCTTCTAGTATGCGCTGGCTGTTTCATGGAGTTATTGTCAGGAAGCTGCCCCTCAAGGCTTCCTTGCCTGACATTCTGCTACATTTTAATTCCCATGGAAGACAGATGCAATTTATGCTCCTACGTATCCCAAATAAATCTAAAAAGATACACTAATTATTAAGAACAGATTCAGAACTATAACACACATCAGAGCCCATCAACTGGTAAGGCATTTTTTTTTCTTGTGTCAGAACAAAAGTTTTAAGGACCAGAATTGAAGTTAGGCAAGTTAGCCAGAAAACAGAAGCCTCTAGCATCGTTTCTAAATTGATTTTGGCTCCTGTAGGACTGAGGGTGGGGAGTGGGAGTATGCAGTACCTAAGGGAAAGAGGTTCAATTTAAATTAAGATGTCTTAATTTAAATGAAGTGATTTCTCTTTAGTGTTTAATCAGCGCAGAGCCATATTAAGACCCCAAATACCTGATACCTCTGGCCTGTGCACTCCATGGATTCCCAAGCAGTAGTTACGGTGGACCAGGGAAGGATAAAAGTAGACTAGTCACACTTAGAACCACAAATCCTTCTGTCCTCCGTGTCTTTCCCATGGTATTTTAAATCTGACATCCTTACTTTGTCAACAGATTTGGAAAAAAAGAGATCTAGAGAAAAGATAAATTTTATGGACACATTATGGCCCAGATAAGCCATTTAACCATCTGGGGCAGTATTTTTACTGAGAAGCACAGAAACTAAGAGCATAGAAAACTGACAATCCCTCCCATACTTCTTCCCTACAAGCTTCCAACAGCCCTCCTGAGGCTCCAGTCACATCTCCCCAGCCTCATCTGAAATACTGATTCATATGATGATCTTTAGGACTCAAAAGGGCTTTGTGACCTTGAAAAAACCAATTGGCTTTCTGGGTCCTCAGATAAAGTGAGGAAAGCAGACTGTTGAGTAATCCATACTTCTTCCATAAATATTAAATACCTACTTAGACCCAGGCATGGAGCTTAGTACTTTGAAAGAGTTACTAAGATGAGTCAGACAGGAACCCTGCATTCAAAGAGCCTGCTACTTAGTTTAGTGGGCGCCATACATACATACCCACACCATGAGCTAGAACATACAATGAGAGATGGAGCAGAGTTTTCCTGCCCTTGAATCTTATTGGTCCTCTGGCTTGTCTGAACTAATAAAGTGAGTGGTAGTGAAGCCATATAACTTCTGAGGTGGCCCTCAAGGAACTGAACCTTCTGCCTTTGGAATTATCCCCCTTAAAGTCAGGAAAGTAGTTCAATTTCATGAGTATGCTGAGCTACAAGGAAGCCCAAAGTAGCCACATGGATGAAGCGGCCATGCATAGGAGGGCTGAGGTGCCAGAACTATGAGGAGCTAAAAGTCCCCTTCTGGACTTTAAGCCCTACCCAGCCACCAGTGGAATATGTCCACATGCCTGCCCTCATCATGTCAGCGCACAAACAACAAGAAAAAAGAAGGCCTACATTATGGTTTAGATATGAGGTGTCCCCAAAAACTCATGTGTGTGACAATGCAAAAAGTTTAGAGATGAAATGATTGGGGTATGAGAGTCTTAACCTAATCAGTGCATTAATGCCATATAGGGGTTAACCTGGTGGTAACAGTATGCAGATAGGGTGTGGCTGGAGAAGGTGGGTCCATAGAGGTGTTCCTTTGGGGTTAATATTTTGTCTCTTTCTCTCCTTCTTGGTGCCCTTTTCTAGCTGCTTCCTTCTGCTGCACCCTGATGTTCTGCCTCATGTTGAGTCCCAAGGAATGAGCCACCTGTCTATGGACTGAGACCTCGGAAACTGTGAGCCCCCAAATAGACTTTTCCTACTCTAGCTGTTCTTGTCAGGTCTTTTGGTCATAGTGGCCAAAAATCTGACTCCAACAGCCTGCTTTTGCAAGCTACTAGGTCTTGGGGTGAATTATTATGCAGCAAGGAATAACGGACATAAAAGGGATACAGAGCAGAGAGCGGGTGCTCAAAGTAGTCTTCTTGGAAATATCTTATTCATTTATGAAAGACTGAAACTCTCAGGTTTCCACTCAATGCCCACTTTGAAGCTGCCAAAGCAAAAAGCATAATAGAGATAAAGAAAACTCCCTCTTCAAACTGGTGATGCTCAAACTGTTCCTGAGTTGTTTGGATATTGTTCTGTGTTTCACTGCCCATCATGTCTAAAAAATGACCATCAAAATGTGTGCATGAGATAGTCAAAACTTTATTATACAATAGACTGTGTATTAGATAGTTTTCCCAACTATAGGTAGGCTAATGTAAGTATTGCGAGCATATTTAATACAGGTGTGTTAATCAGCTTTTCCTTTCTGTAACCAAAAGACCTAATAAAAACAACTTAGAAGAGGAAAAGTTTATTTTGACTCAAAGTTTCAGAGGTTCATCCATGATTGACCTGAGATAGGGATTTAGGATAGAGATATACTGAGTCTTAAAGGAAACCCCTTTGAGCCACTGAAATGCAGAAAGCACAGTTACAAATCTTGAGCAACATGCCCTTGGCTTGTTTCCTTGTAAAATGAGGGAATTATGCAAGTGCAGGGAAAACTGGAGCAAAATTATATAGCTCCACCCTGACTCCACCTCCAATCTTACCCCTAACTACAGCCCTTCTTTAGATATTGGACTCCCAACCCAAGACAGGGCTTCTCACTCTAGATTCAGCCTGCCTTCTCCCTTGAATATGTATTTACTTCCTAAACAAACCTGTCTATGCCTTTGTCTATCTTGTGATGAAATTCTTTTCCATCATGTATGCTGAGAGCCCCACTGGTCCTGAGTCAGATTTTCTGTACTCTTTGGGAAATCCTTGCACCCTTCTCTGGAGATAGCCCTCTTCCTGCGACACATCAAATCCATAGATCTGAGCCTGAGAAGAGGCAGAATGTCATGGCAGAAAGGTGTGGCAGAGGAAAATTGCTCAGTTAGTGAGCAGCTTCAGAGAGAGCTTAAGTACAAGTAGACAGGAAGGTTATAATCCCCAAGGGCATGTGGTCCCAGTGATCTATTTCCTCCAACCTTGCCCTACTTGCTTACAGTTATCACCATCAATCCATTCAAATTATTAGCACATCGAGCAAATTAATCTGTTGGTTAGATTACAGCTCTTGTAATCTAATCATTTCATCTATAAGCATTTCTGCATGGTCTCAAACATGAGCTTTGGGGTACACCTCTTATCCAAACTTTAACAGTAGGCTAAAATAAACTGTGATGTATGTGTAGCATATTAAATGTATTTTAAGTTATGACATTTTTTAACCTATAGTAAGTTTATCAGACATAGCCCCAGCATAAATTGAGAAGCATCTGTACTCATTGAGTGCCAGAGCAACTTTTCTCCTACTTAAAAATAAATACTGGGTGAAATCTCCTGGCCTCATTCACAGGAAATATACACTGAAGTATTTAGAGGTTAAAGGGCAAAATGTATGTAATTGACTCTCAAACACTTTAGGAAAAAATAGTCTTTCTCTTTCTAGTATAAAACATAATATATAACATAATCATATGTTGAAGAGTGTATAAATAATAAAGCAAATGGAGTGAAATAGTCACAATAGATGAATATGGGAGAAATGGATGTTCGGTACACTCTGCTTATCCCTACAATTTTGTATAGGTTTGAAATTATGTATTTTCAAATTGTTATTAAAAAATAAATCCTGACATAGACATTTGTGCCTTGTGGATAAATAGTTACATTTTCCAAATGCTGCCTACGGTAGTGACCCAAAGAAGCCATGCAACCTTCCTGGGTTTTAAGTTTCTAGTAAAGGAAGTCAGCATTTTGGCCCTATGCTCTCAGCCACCCAGGGTAAAATCTGACATCTCCCTACCCACCCTGTTACTAGCAAAGGGGGACCTGACTGTGAGCTTTGTTTTATGAATGTATGTCTTGCTTCCCAATTAGATGCTCAGCTCCAGCAGAGCAGGGGACAAGCCACTGGTAATATGGCATTCATTCATTTAGGCAATCATTCATTCCTGAATTCATTTCATGTAATTGAATCCAACATTTATTAGACTCTTCTGGTCATCTGCCTGGCTCTTCTCCCTCATATTAACTAGAATAATGTCAGACATACCTACTTGGAAGGTAAACTTTCATGGCCAATGTCTACATCCCCAACTGTGTCCAGCAGAGTGGCCACTGGGAGGAAGGGGTGAGGGAACTCCTTCCTAATGGCTGATAGACTCTATTTGTCCCCATAAATGGAAGCGCAAACCGCATCTATCACTCTTCGGATGGAAGAGCACTGGTTTCGTTTTATCTTGGCATACTCATGACAGAATTGTGTAATGCCTCTGATTGAAGGGAATACCCTACACACCCTCCAGCCACCACCCTCCTCCTCATGCCCATGATTGTTCTATATGAAGCTTTTCTACCAGACATAGTTGTAATGTTCAGCAGATAACATCTGACCTGTGCTATTGGTCTATGTTCTAACAAGAGGTGTTATTGCTGAATATTTTTAGTTTGAACAGATGACTTTCCTAGCTCCAATTTCAAGTAATTCTCATGGGAAGAGGGCTTTTGTGCGCCACTTGATTCCAATCCTAGCTATCCTCTATAACTGGCTTAATCTGGGATTTTTCAGCCTTGTTTTCTAAGTAGTAGGGACTTGTCAAGTGCAATCAGAGGCATTCTTAATTGGCATCTCTATCTCATAACATCTCCCTGCTGGTGAGTGCTACTTTGAGAAAAAGACTGCTCCAAGCAAGACTGCTTTGAGGCTCAGAAAAGATGGTAATCATGTGAGGAAAAGAGACTAAGAATTAGATTTCCTTTACTGTCAAGTATTTGAAGTGTTTAAGCGGCTTTGGTCCAGGCAGGGGAGAATCAGAGTGCTCTCTATAAGCTCCCCAGCTTCTGGATGCACTCCTAGCCCAGCTCCCCCACCCTACACGCCTGTCCCCACAGCTTTGGGTTGTTTC
Source organism: Aplodontia rufa (assembly GCA_004027875.1). Classification (NCBI taxonomy): domain Eukaryota; kingdom Metazoa; phylum Chordata; class Mammalia; order Rodentia; family Aplodontiidae; genus Aplodontia; species Aplodontia rufa. The sequence goes on from PVKS010004974.1 coordinate 50,702, forward strand.
GACAAAGAAGAAAAGAGAACCAAGAAACAAAGAAAATATGGATTAGAGGTTGGAAGGATGTAGAGAAGAAACAAGCTAATTGGCACTCCCTGCCCTCATTCCTAGCCTGGAAAAACAGCTACGCTAAGGTTCCTTTAACTTAACCCTAACCTCCCCAGCAAAAGTGGGAAAACATTCCACTTGGCAAAGATGTGCTCTGCATTTGCCATTGGAAAGAGAGATGGGAAACCAGAGAGGGAAAGGATATGAGGAAAGCATTTGTTTTGCCTTTACCCTTTAAATCTCAGAGGAGAGAACGCGTGTAATTAAAAAATGAAATTAAACAAAAAACGAAAAGAAAAACCTTCAATTTCCCAGGCTACTAGAGGCATGCCCTAAGAAATTCTATAAAGCAAAGCTGATCTGAGGGGGTTAGATGATGAACCAGAAATATTTCCAGAAAGCAAAATGAACAAAAGAGAATATTGAAAAGATTACCCGCTTCTGAAAAACAAATCACCTACTGTGAACCATCTGGTCAGCTGCAAAGACAGCTTTAAACAAGTATGCCTACTGGTGTTTACATCTTAATTAATATATTTTACGGGACTGTAAATTTTGTCGAAATATAAATTGTTCACCCAAATTTCTCTCTGCCATATGGTTTAGTAGTTGGATCTGTCTCATAAACTTCATGGGGTAGGATGTGTTATTCCAGCCGGGCATGGTGGTGCATGCCTGTAATCCCAGTGGCTTGGGAGGTTGATGCAGGAGGATTACAAGTTCCAGGTCAGCCTCAGCAACTTAGCAAGGCTCTACGCAACTTAGCAAGACCCTGTCTCAAAATAAAAAATAAAGTGAGCACAGGATGTGACACAGTGGTTAAGCAACCCTCGGTTCAATTCCCAGTACCAAAATAATAATAATAATAATAATAATAATAATAATAATAATAATAATATTCCATAATAATGATGTCCCGACCATACTCATACAGATCCAACTGTGCCTTGGGAGGCTGCCAGGAAAACTGAAGTCACCATTTAAAATTCTTTCTTCAAAAGATTTTTCCCCCACCATGGGTCTAGAATCACATGTGAGGGATTTGTATTGATTGTAAAATACACAGAAAATACATCAAAGTCACTCCTTGTGCCTGGGGAGTAAAGGAATGAGGTTGAGGCATTTCTGGCAACGAAACATTTTATTGTGTCATAACAGAAAAGACAATTACATTTTCTTCTGAAATGGCATTTTCTGATGAGACAGAGAGATCTTTCTTCCCTGGGAGGAGGAGGAAGCTTTTTAATATGCCCAATATTCTCCTCTCATTCAGAAATTCTCTCCAAGTAATCATCAGAATTAGTCTGAAGGCTGGAGGGGTTTGCAGAAGTGAACAGCCCCAGGTGTTTTTTGTGACTTTTTTATTTCATCTGCCCCATCCTGGTGCTACCTAATAAGAGAGAAGGAAAAACGAGTCCTGCTGATTTTCACAGGGAAGGTAATTGTTCCTCTGCTGTGTTAACAGGGAGAGGGAAGTTGGCAAATGCAGCACTAGGGAGTGATCAGTGCTCAAAATCAAGCTCAGAACAAACAGCAAAGGCCTCTCTTTGATTTCCCCAGAATCTGGCTGGAACTGCCATTCCCACTGCTCTCCAGGGCCACCCCAAACTGGTCCCATTGCTGGAAAAGACTGGACCCTTCAATGAGCCAAGGCCCTAGAAAGAAAGTGGTGGTAGATTGGAGTGAGCCATCCTAGAACAAGGTCTAAGGAGCTGGAAGCAAGAAGTAGAGGCAGGACTGTTCTAATTCTGGCCATGTGAAGGTGGTTGTGAGCTGAAGACCTGGGAAGGACATAACTCAGGACTGGCTAAAGCTACATGTGCACTGCCACTCACAGGGACAGCCCAACCAGAGCTAGAGGAATGACCCTAAATGCCCAGCCAGGAAGGGGTTCCTGAGTCTCGCTCTCTTTCCCTGCCATCATTATGATGCATCTAGTGATGATGATGATGTCGATGATAATGACAATGATGACAATGACAGTGACAAAAATGTATCATTATTATTCTGCCAACAGTCCTGTCTCCTCTCACAGGTCACCTCATTGTGAGGTGAGCAGGTAGGGTGATTATGCCTGTTTCAGAGAGAATATCAAAACTCAGAAAGTTTAAATGATTTTGCCTAATCCCACAACAATAATTCAATATTCAAATTGTTCAGAGGATATAATCCCATATCCTATGTTTTTTGCCACACCAAGTTTTCATCCTAAAATCAACAGAGAAAAATCCAACATGAGGAAAAAGGGTTGGCCTTTAAGAAATGCCTAGTCATAATGTTGAACAATGTATTTAGCCTGCCAAAGGCAGGATTTTTCGAAGTAAGGTCATATATTTCACAGGCTTCTGTCTTATGCTTTTGTATTTGACTAGTCCAAGGTTGCCTGGAAACAACTTGTGCAGAAATGAAAAACCAATATCACTTTAAAAAAATAAAACTTTAATTGAATTTATTTTTCAGATAGAAATTCTGGTTTCAAAATTCCATTTTTTATGGCCTTCAGAAAGTTAGCTCCACTTCACTTTAATAAAACTCATTTGAAATGACTGTAAATTCAACAAGTGCCTCAAATCTCTCAATAATGCTAATAAATCTTTCTGTTAGTCAGACATGTTAGGCATTGTGGAGGAAGGACTAGAAGATGTAATCCTTACCCTTGAGGTGCTGACCATGTAGTTGGAATTGTTGGTACATATGCTCCTCCTTGACCTAGGTTGGGTTACCTTCCAATAGACCCACTGTCAGTTGAAAGTATCAAAAGTCAAAAATTAATTTAATGTATATAACCTATAAACATCCAATCTTAGCAACACAGTATCCTGTAGGGTATGGATTATTTTCCCTCCTGAATACATGGCTGACTGGAAGCTTCCCAGCATCACACAAGAGGACCCAGCTATATATCACAAGCCTGATTGCTTGACCCTGTTTCTTTGATCCTGTAACAGCACAGTATATCATGACAGAAATGCTGAATAATCGAATGGCTTAGGCTGGAGTGAAACTGCATGCAGAGAGCCCCACTAGGAGGCTGTTGAGAATGAGAACTTGACTAGAGAAGTAGCAATACAAATACACAAAGGGAGGTTGAAGAAGACACGATGCCTGCTATGAGCCGTATTAAAGGCTTCTATCCATGCTTTTATAATTATATCATTATATATGTTAGTGTCATACATATCTAGAAAGAACTAATTTTTAAAAAAGTCTTCTGCATAGCTTTTGTTGTGGATCGCTGGGCTCTGATCGGGTCTGAGGATGCCTGAGACAGTCATTAGACAGGCAAGGAGGTGAGAAGACAAAAGAGGGCAGAAGGAAGCAGCTTTTCAGATATGAATTCTGTCATTTTATTATGTTCCTCAGCCCTTTTCCTGCCTATCTCTAGCATTGAGAATATCATCCATCTATCCATTAGCCTGTCAATGAATGTATATCTGTTGAGTGTCCAATATGAGTAGGAGCCATCCTAACCTGTTTGGGGCTACCTTATTGATGCAGATTTCCTCTTCAGTCCCTTCTAAACCTTGCCCTTTCACTTCCCAAAGACAAGGACTGACTTCCGTAAGATCTTTGTACATTGCGTTGACTTTGGCTTTCTTTGTACAACTGCTCATATAACTTTCATTACTGTTGACTTGAAAGAAATTTCCAGGGTTAGTTCTCAGGGCCACATTGTCTGTGGATAGATCACAGCATGCGAAGTGTTTCCCACTTGGCCTGTTCCATTTCTGTTCTATTTGTCTTTGTAATTCCTAGATATTTCACAATTATTCCTCATAGCAGTTTGTAGTTCCTAACTGAAGAATTTAAATTGTTTCAACCATCTTCCCTTTCAGGTGTTCTTCTGTAGATGCACCTTTCCTGCTTTAATAGGCAGCCAACTCTCAACCTCATTTACAGCTTCTATTTGGTGTTTTCTAGGGAGGTAGCAAGATGCCTGATATAGTGCTAGATGCTTTATATTAGAGCAGTCCACCTGTTTTAGTCAGTTTTTGTTTGTTTGTTTTGCTGCAGCAACTAAAAGACCTGACAAGAACAATGTTAGAGGAGGAAAAGTTTATTTGGGGGATCACAAGTTCAGAGGTCTCAGTCCATCGAAGGCTAGCTCTATTCCTTAGGGCTCAAGGTGAGGCAGAACATCATGATGGAAGAATGTGATGGAGGGAAGCAAAGAGAGAGAAATTCCACTCCGCAAATAAAAAACATATACCCCTCAGACATGCTCCCAATGACCTATTCCCTCCAGACTCACCCTACCTGCCTACAGTTACCACCCAGTTAATCCTTATCAGAGGATTAATTCATTGATTGTATTAAGGCTCTCATAACCCAATCATTTCACCTGTAAGTCTTCCTACATTGTCTCACACGTGAGCTTTTGGGGGATACCTCACATCCAAACCATAATGTAACCTTTAGCTGCAGATTCACAATTCACAGTTACCCGCAGCCAGCTGCTGGTTTGAAAATATCACATGGAAAATTCCAGACATAAACAATTAACAAATTTTAAATTGTGTGCTGTTGTAAGCAGCATGATAAAAATCTGGCGCCATCAAACCCAAGGTATGAATCATCCCTTCGTTTTGCATATCCACATTGTGTGACCCCCCAGTTGTTAGTCCCGTAGTAGCCATCTTACTTATCAGCTCACTTGTTGCTGTGCCACAGTGCTTGTGTTCAAGAAATCCTAATTCTACTTAATAATGGCCCCAAAGTGCAAAAGCAGTGATGCTGGCAATTCAGATACACCAAAGAAAATCTGCAAAGTGCTTCTTTAAGTGAAAAAAAAAATGAATGTTCTAGACAACAAGAAAAAAGAATCATGTGCTGTGGTCACTGGGATCTGTGTTAAGAACGAATCTTCCATTCCTGAAATTGTAAACAAGGGGAAAAAACGTGAGCTAGTTTTGCTGTCACACCTCAAACTATAAAGGATATAGCCACAGTGTGTGGTAAGTGTTTAGCTAAGAAGGAAAAGGCATTGAATCATAGGGTTCAGTACTGTTGATAGTTGCAGTCATCCACTGGGGTGTGGGTCTTAGTACCATCACGGATAGGAGGAGACTATTGTATTTCTAGCTACTGCCACAGTGAGGGAAATGGCATCTTTCAAGGGTGTTCTGTCCTTACTTATTTCTGAAGCATCAATTATATCAGTCTCCAGCCTTGGAGAAGTCTCCAGTCTTCTATCCCTGGAATTCTTTTTTATTTTATTTTATTTTTGTACCAGGAATTGAACCCAGGGGTACCATATCTCCAGCCATTTTTTTTATTTATTTATTTTTTGTTTTGTTTTGAGAAAGAGTCTTGCTAAGTTGCTGAGGTTGGCTTTGAACTTGCAATCCTCCTGCCTCACCCTCCTGAGCTGCTGTGATTACAGGCATGCACCACCACGCCTGGCCTCTGGAATTTTTGAACCAAATTTCCATGATACTGCTCTTTGTTTCATTTCTTCCTCAAAGATGTCCTGCAAGCACTCAACTTATGAATCAGAAAGTGACCTGAGATGGGAACTTTTTTTTTTAACAGAAAGGACCCTAAAAATTATCTTTTTTAATCCACTGTTTTTACAGAGGAGGGGACTGAAACCTTCAAAATGAAGTTGTTTTCCCAAGGACACCAGCAGTGGGGAAGTGGCCCTGGAGCTGCTTGTTCTTGCTTATCCCAGAGCAGAGTCTGTGTCACTGTCCATGGGACCCAGGGCGGGCATTGTGAGATCTAAGGGTCCTCTTCATCTCTGTTTGCTGGGCATTATTTATATCAGATTGTCAAACAGTGCTAGTTGGCTGTAATAATAGTCTAAATAATATTTTCTACCCAACAGCAAACTGAGTGACCTTTTTGTCTTTTGGTTCACCAGATCCTAGGGAATGTCTAAGAAGAAATTAACAGTGAAGTTGTTTTTTTTAGCTTTTTTTTTTAAGTTAAAACCTTGATTTTTGTTTCCAAATCCCTGCCATTTTACTTCAGCTTTGAAATTTTTCCAGATTTTTCTTATTTAGAGATACACCACTTTCAAAATTGTACCAAGAATCCAGGAAGTCAGTGTTAGAATTGATCTACATAACAAAGAATAGGAATATGATGCTAAGCTAGCATTAAGGTATCTACAACGAGGGATGTACACAATGCCCTGAACAGGGATTATTTACATCTTCTCTGTTATATAAGGTCGCACGTTTAAATAGTAAACAGCTCACAGCTGCAAAGAGGAAGTTGGAGACAGACCATACTTTCACTTCAAACACAATTCAGAAGAGGTCTATAATTTGTGACAAGAGTGTTGTTACTCTGATTGTCTCCGTGTACATCAACCTCCCTTTAACACAAATCTTTACAAAGGATTCCATGTTTTTGAAGTATTGGCTTTATCGGGAGAAGAACTGAGGAAGAATTTAAATTTGACCCCAGGGTCCTCAATTTCTCCATTTTAATCAAAAGCCACACCAAGACAGATAAACCTTATCACCAAATGCTTCAGGGCAAGCCTTGAAGCCAAAGTGAGAAGGAGATATTCTGGGTGGTTTTTTGCTATCAAGTGAGTGTGGTCATATGCTTGTGTTTCTTCAGAGTGAACTTTCAGCTGTGTATACAGAGAAGTGATCTGAAATTAATCAGGACACAGAAGAACTTTGGCATTTAAAAAAAATATCCAAATGCTGCAATTTTATGGTTTAGAGATTTGAACAGAAAAGACACCAACAGTTAAACTGGTTTTAAAATGTTCCCCTCCTTCAAATTCTGGGGTTATGCACCACTAAAGCCTCCGGAGACAACTTGGATTGAACAACATGGATGGAGAAGCCAGGGCTGTCAGAAGCTAATGATGTGTAACACTCTTCAGCAGTGGGAATTCACAGGAAGGCTTAAGCTTCCCTCTGGGTGCTGAATGTGTAGACAGAGCTGTTTTCTGCAGGGTTTGTGTGGCTGCTCCAGTGAGGGGGTGAGCTAGGAGTCAAGGGCACAGGGCACACACAAAGGAGTGCATTTGTCTCTTCCAAACCTTCTCAGGATTCTGTTACATCTGAGAAGAAGAAAACCCTAGAAAGAATTAGGGAGTAGAGGGGAATACAGAGGGCAACCTGGGGGAAGCCAGGGAAGAGCAACTCCGTGAGTCCTTGCTCTGGGTTGCAGAATACTTGAACAAGCTGTGTGCTGACCAAGCAGAGCAGATAAGGAAGCCAAGAAGAACAACCAAGGAGGTTGCCTGGAACGGCTCCTTTAAAACTGGAGACACAGGGAGTTGCATTTCAATATGAGAAAATTTCTTTCCTACATCTTCTTAAAAAGAATATCAAATCACCTCCAAGACAGTCCAGAGCCAATTAAGCTACATTCCTTCATCTTCAAAGCACATAAGGAGATAGACCTTGATGCGTAACTACTGTTATTTTTCTTTTCCTTTTCCCAAAGGAGGGTTCCCAAAGGAACTCTTCCTCCTAGAACCAAAATAATATGACTTCTCCATTCAGTGGGTTCTAGTCCAATGTTTATATTTAAAAAGCTAAAGTAATTAAAATAAAACAAGCAAAACTCTTTAATCTGATCTTCAAACCAGGAACCAACAAGCCTCATTTTAGCGGGCTGAATTTCCAATGGTAGGGGTGTCTACCACGTTTCCAGGACTGTCACAACAGAGTACTGGAGCGAGTCCTTTGAGTTTGGAACCAGATTTATTCTCTCATAGTTCTAGAGTCTGTAAGTTCAAGATAGAGGTTCCACAGGGCCACTCTAAAGTCTGTAGGGGAGAATCCACTTCTCTCTTCTGGGTTCTGGAAGCCTCCAACATCTTTCTTGCTTCCCCTGTGTCCACACATGTTCTTCCTACTGTGTGCATCTGTGTCCATGTGTCCAAATTTCCACTTTATAAGGACTCTAGTATTGGATTGGGGCCCACCCTGACCATTCACTGTGGTTTGATTACTTTTATAAAGACCCCATAACCAAATAAAGTTGCAATCTGAGGGTTAGCATTTAGGGGGACACAATTCACCCATTACAGGGCTTTCAGTGTGATGTACACAGGGGTGTGGTACTGCATGGAAGGTGGACCCAAATGTTGTCAGAAGTGCCACAAGAGAATTCCCAGCACTGGAAACTTGATAGGACCTGGGTCTGCCCACAGCTCATTCTTTCTCACATGTTTTGAACTCAATCTAACTATATTTTATTTTTTTCTTCCTAGAGAACCCATCTTTAATTTAAAAAGAAAAAAATAGTAGAAAATGGGGTTCACTTCAATGCCCACATTAAGCATCAGATTTTTAATCTCTTCCTTCCTTAAACCCTGTAAGATGACAGTAAGGCAATACAAATATTTCAGGATATTAATTATGATGCCAACTTTATGACATTCTAGAAAGGACAAAACTATAGAGACAGTAAAAAGATAAGAGTTTGTCTGGGGTGAGAGGGAGGGAAGAGGATTTTTAGGGAAACAAAACTACTCTGTGATTTCATAACAGTGGATGTGTGTCATTTTAGGTTTGTCCAAATCTTCAGAATGTACAACCCCGAGAGTGAACCCTAAGGAAAACTATGGACTCAGAGTAGTAATTCTGCACAAGTTCTTCAGTTGTAATAAATGTCCCACTCTGGTGGACGATGTTGATAATGCGGGAGGTTGTAATGGGGGAGCAGGTATATAGGAAATCTCCGTACTTTGCTTAACCTTGCTGTGAACTGAAAACCACTCTAAAAAAGTTTATTAATAGGGTCTGGAGAGGAGAATCAGTGGTAAGTGCTTGCCTGGCATATGTGAGGACCTGGGTTTGATCCGCAGCACCACATACACAAATAAATGAAGGAAAAACATATTAAAAAATAAACAAATGAAAATTTTTTTAAAAAATTAATTTTGTCTCTTAAAAAGTTTATTAATAAAAAATATTAATTTGCCCCAAAGATAAGGACAATATCTTGAAGGCTTAAAGCAGATAGAGGAGTAGTGAGGGAGGACAGATTCAGGAAGTTGATATGTACCAGTGTGGGAGGTAGGAGATCCTGGTAAAAAGTCTCTCTGTGTCTGTTCCTCTTCAGTTTGATGGGTTTAGTGACAGGACCTGTCCTCCTATGGGATGCAATGTGTCAGTCCATGTAGAGTACCGAGGGTGGTGCCTGGCACAGAGGTAGCTCCCCATGCATGACAGCTATTTCACAGGGACTTTCTGTCCCTCTCTGGAGTCTGCTCTCAGTCTTTCTCAGTGAGAAATCCTCTGCTACACCACTAAGAGCAGGACTAGGTGAGGGTCATGTGCCTGGAGCTCTGAGAGTTGGGGTAGGTGAGGAGGCTGGGAAGGGGTCTCAACATTCAGTAGGCTGACACACTTTGCTATTTTGTTTTCGTTTGTTTTTGTCTGGTACTGGGGTTTGAACCTAGGGGCTGTTCACCACTGACCTACACTCCCAGCCCTTTTTATTATTTGAGACAGTGTTTCACTAAGTTGCCCAGGCTGGCCTCAAACTTGCAATCCTCCTGCCTCAGCCTCCTGAGTAGCTGGGATTACAGGAGTGTGTATACCACCATGACCATCAGACACTCACTTTTAATGTCACCTCACCCACCTCCAGTAGTGCCAGGAGTCTCTGAGATGCCTGTGTCTGTCTCAGCCTCTGCAGAAGTCAAGGGAGGAGGAGGAGAAAGCTGGACCCTACCTATCACTATAGACCTTTCTACCAACCAACTGCTCTCAGTCCAACTCTAACCTACCCTGTCTTCAGTGAGACTTGATGAAGCCCCTCCATTCCTGGATCTTTTCTGGGTTCTGCAGCAGGAATCTAACATGTGCCTCCCTCTCCTTTTTATTCTTCTTTTTATGAATAGATAGCAGTGTATGAATACAGTTTGAGCACCCCTTAATCTGCAAATCAGAAATGCTCCAAACTTTTTGAGCACCCACATGATGTGACAAGTGGAAAATTCTGTATCTGAATTTATATAATGGTTACAGTCAAAAAACAGGTACTCTAAAACATTACATAAAATGACCTTTGTTTAAGGTGTGTATGAAGTATAAATGAATTTCATGTTTTGACTTGGATCCCATCCACAAGATATCTCATTATGTATGTGCAGATATTCCAAAATCCAATATCTGACATATCTGTAGCCCCAAGTATTTTAGAAAAGGATGTTTAATCTGTATCAAAATCCACACTCTAAAAGGTGGATAATGGAAGAAATCTTGTCCCTTCCTTTTCTCCTTCCATCTCATTCCTTTCCCCTTCAAAGGACTATTTTGATGGGATTTTGCTTTTCATTGGCCTGTCCTGCTCCCTTCACTTGCCATTATAGGGAATGAAAGGCCTTAGATTTCCCCATTTTGCTATGTTCATTTCATCTCATCTTATCTTCCAAATATTTGTTGAAATACTTTATCATCCTCCTCTCCTGTTTCCTCTCCATGGTGAATCTAAGCTTTAAAAAAAAAATTTTTTTTTTTACTGTCATCCTAGTGAATTTTTATGAAGAAATAAAGAAAAGGTCACTGGGAGATTTTATTCTTGATCCTTCATTCTCTTTCTCTTCTCAAACGTTATAAATTGTGAAATAGAACTTAATGAAAAATACACAAAGCTTATGTGTTCTGCTTGACACCTGAAGAGCCAACACTCTGTCAGCTATCACCCGGGTCCAGGTGCAGAACATGATTGATGCCCCTGCCGGTCATGGCTCCCTCTCCTGGGAGTGCACAGCAAGCTTCCATGGAAGGAGCTGTGTGAAGGGAAACAGATCTCTCTGTCCTATTTGTCCAATGTCATTTAAGGTCATAATTACTTCAAAATTAAAAATATGTAATGTATTCACCTGTGCATCAAAATGTGATTTGAGCTTTACACCCTTAAAGTTTTTTTTTCCTACCATAATACCTTTTATTTCAGCAGAGGATCATCATGGCAACCTGTGGCAGAGCTGAGTGAAGAGTCTCTCTGTGAATGCAGGACACCAACAGCGGGAGAGGTGCCTTCCTGTGAGGTGGGTGGATGGCAAGATTTCTCCCCAAATTCATTACAGTCCAGGGAAGGCAGTTTAGTGACATGGAGTCATGGATAAGCTGAAAGTGCAGGAAGTCCCAATTTATAATTTTCCAATGCCAGCTACCCAGCCAGTGGCAGGCTGGGAATCTGCTCTGGAGGGGAGGAAGCTGCTCACACTTAAGTAAACTCAGACACAGGGGTGAGCATTCATCAGAGCCTGGGCACGGGCTCTGGTGCCCTGGGACTGCAGCAGCAGGAACCAAGGGACTGCTTTAATACACACAAATTAGAGTCCCCTGAATCTGATCATGTGAAGAGGCAGGGCAGCTCTGCCATTTTGAGACCACCCAGAGGGCTGTAGAGGAAACCGCTTAGTGAAAGTGAACCCAAAACCACCAGACACAGACTGGAATAGGGAGCAGTCTGGAGAAGGGGCTCCAGATCCCCAGTGTTTTGATTGTCTGCCCTGGGGGCTGTGTGGGCCTGAAGGACCCTCTCTAGTGGTCCAATCACTCATGTTTAGAGGCTTCCTGCCCACTCTATTACATATCTGATCTGCAAGTGGAGTCAGTGTCCAGGATTCTGCTCAATGGGACCTAACACCCTGGGGTTAGGTTTAGGTCTTCAGATCCAACAGATACTGCCTAAAATTCTCAGATAGGGCAGAGACAAGCATCAGCCTCAGGGACCTATGAAAAGAAGGGGCAGCCTGGATCCAGTGCTCTCTTCCACTTTCAGACCCTGAACTCTGAAAAACAGAAGTGGTCCCATAGGTCCTGGGCACTCCAAGTGAGACTGGGCATCTACGCCCTCTACTGGTTGCATTTGAAACCTCCACAGACACAGGTCTAGCTTGGCTGGTGTCTCCTTCACACCTGCCTCCCCTTGCTGGGGTTGTGCCTGCCCCACACATTGTCTCTTGGGGCAAGTGGGAACTTCAAGACGCCCAAGAGTAGGGCAATAATTGTCCCAGGTGTGCTCAGTTCAAGCCAGCCACTCTCCTTATAACAGCAAGAGTCCCTTACAGCTGCACTAGGATCCACAAGACTCCCAGAGGCTCCTGGGTCCCTGGCTGAAGTAGGATAAGAGTTTGGACAGGCAGACACTAAACTGCCCAAGAATGCAACTCGGGTGGCCCTGAAGTATGTTTTCACAGAAAGCAGGGAACGTGAATGTTTGCAACCCCTCTACAGGAGAAAATTACTAGGAGGTCTCCTAATCTCCCAGTGAGACTACTGGGAATCTCACTTCAGCTGAGATCACCAAAATTCATTCTCTCTAACAAACTCAACTGGGAAATGGCTCCACTTAGAAATCAGCTATGAACACATATCCCCACGGAACATTTTGACTATGGCGGTAATAATTCAGAACCTTCCCAAGTCCTTCCCAAGTCTCTCTCTCTCTGTTGGTGTTCTTGTGTTCTTGGAATTAGTATTTATCAGTGTATGTGTTTTTTGTTTGTTTGTGTGTGTGGTTATTGTCACTGTGATTTATTGTATTTGTCTGTTGTGTCCATGTAGCTGGGGTTCAATTTGAAGTGGTCGGCAGTATTGCAAACCAGTCTTCAGCCTCTTTGGGCTGTAAAGACCCCCAGTCTTTACTACCCCCTTCTTCTCTTTACTCTGTCAATTCCTAAACTATATTCTGATCTCTCTAATCCTCCTTCAAAGTCATTACCCCACTTTCACCCCATTTCTATATTTTCCTTATTTCCAAAAGAATAGCCTACAACATCTCTATTACCTTGTAGCTCTATATCCTAATTCATAATTTCCATACTACCTGCTTACCTCATTCCCTTTGCTCTCTAGACTTTTTTCTCCTCACCAACAGAGATCCTGGTAAACTGAAGTCAACGCCATACTTGAAAATGGATGTTTGCTTCCTAACCAAGTATAGTGTGAAAGCTATCAAGAAAAAAACCTGCTAATCCAATTGCTCCTATAGGTGCTAACCAACAGCGTAACAGATACAGTCAACATTGTCTGTTGTATGCAGTGATTGCACATATTGTCTTCAATCCCCTATCCTCGGAGGTCTTAGAAAACATAAAGGTCCACAATACTTCACAGACTAGGGTACCACCCATTGAACTGAGCTACCCAAATTGTACCCCAGCAACTAAGCAAAGAGATATAAAGCTCCAAAACCATTGACAAAGCCCCCAAGAGAATTATTTAATGTCAGACCTCAAGCCACACTCCCTATAACTAACAATGAGGAAAAAGGGAAACAATCCTTCACCTCAGCCCCATAGCTCTCCATTCAAGGTTTCCACGGTTGGGGTCCTAGATGACAACATAGAAAAATGTATCAACAATATGATTAGTAATTCAATCAAAGATTTAAAATAAGATTTAAGGAAAGAGATAAGAGAGCAATTTCAGGAGATGAAAGACCACATATGTAAACTAGCTAGACATTCTGAAAAGAGATGCAGCAGAGCTCTTAGAGTTGAAGAACACTGTCAACCAAATCAAAAGCTCATTGGAAGATACTAATACCAGAGTAAACTCAGTAGAAAATACAACTTCAGCTCTCAAAGAACAAACATCAGATAATGAAGACAGGCTGAGCAACATTGAGTTCAAGGAGGACAGACAAGAAAAGAAACTTATTGTGCATGATCAGAACTTCCAAGCAGTATTTGATGAGATGAGAAGAAATAACAAGAGAGTGAGTTGTATTAAAGAAAACATTGAAAAACAAACAAGGGGCATTAGGAACTTTCTAAGTGAAATTGCCAGGGAAAATTTTCCCCATATCAGAATTGATCCAGAAAAATCAAATTCAGGATGCCTATAGGACACCAAACAGACCTAACCAAATGAGAAATTCACCAATACACATCATTTATAAAATGAATAATAGAGAAATCAATGAAAGGATCCTAAAAGCAGCAAGGGAAAAACACTAAATCACATTCAGAGACAGACCAAGGAGGATCAATATGGATTTCTCAGATCAGACAATAAAGGCCAAGAGAGCATGGAATGATATTTTTCAAATTCTGAAAGAAAACAATTTTCAGTCAAAGATACTATACCCTGCAAAACTCAGCTTTAAATGTGCTGGGGAAATTAAATACTTCAATGATAAATTCAAGATAGAAAGGTACATGAAGAGAAAGCCTGCACTACAGAAAATTCTCAAGGACATATTTCATTCAGAGGAACATGCAAATAACTACCAAAACTCTTAAATAGAAGAAAGTCAATAATCACAAAACACACTAAAAGATATCCAAGATGGCACAAAACACAGCAATAGTCACAACGTTAGGGAACCTGATTCCCATATCTATTCTAACTCTGAATGTGAATTTTTAATGCCCCAAACAAAAGACACAGATTGCTTACTGGATCAAAAACTGACATCCAACAATATGCTGCCTACAGAAGACACACCTCACAATAAAAAAAAAGACACAGACTGAAGGTGAAAGGTTCGCAAAATGTCTACTAGGATTGTGACCCAAAAAAGGGAGCTGGCATTGTGATCCTTATATCTGATGAATTTAATTTTGATCAAAAACTAGTCAGAGAGGAAAAATAAAGTCACCATATCATAGTAAAAGGAATACTTCATCAAGAACACATAACAATAGTTAACATTTATGCTACCCCCAATACAAACCATTCCAAATATATGGAAAAAGTACTCAAGGATATTAAACACCTCATTGATCTCAACACAATATTACTGGGGGACTTTAATACACCATTATCAACACTAGACAGATCATTAAAGCAAAAAATCAACAAAGATATCACTAACCTAAACAACTCTATAAATCAGCTGGACTTAACACACATTTACAGAATATTACAACCCAAATCAGCAAGAGTTTACCTTCTTCTCAATAGTTCACAGATCCTTCTCCAAAATAGACCACATGCTAGTCCACAAAACTAACCTTAACAAACATTTAAAAAGTTGATATAGTCCCACATATCCTTGTAGACTACAATGGTATGATCTTAGTAATTAACAGCAAGAAAAACAACAGAAACTACTCAAATACTTGGAAATTTAATAATACCCTCTTAAACGAAGAATGGATAAAAGAGGTAATGAGAACAGAAATCAAGAAATTTTTGGAAATGAATGAGAATGATGAAACAATGCATCAAAATCTCTGGGATAGTATGAAAACATTCTTAAGAGGTAAATTTATAGCACTGAGTGCCTTCATCAAAAATCAGGAAAGAGCCCAAATAAGCAGACTTATGCTCCAACTCAAATTACTAAAAGAGGAACAATCCAATCCCAGATCTAAGAGAAGACAGGAAATAACTAAGATTAGAGCTGAAATCAATGAAATTGAGAATAAGAAGTACAAATTACCAACAAAACAAAGAGTTGGTTCTTTGAAAAAATATACAGGATCGACAGGCCCCTTGCCAACCTCACCAAAAGGAAGAATAATTGAAGCAAATCAACAAAATCAAAGATATCACCACTGATTCAACCAAAATCCAGAAGATTATCAGAACTTATTTTGAAAAATTATACTCTGCCAAGTTTGATAATCTGGAAGAAATGGACAAATATCTTGCCACATACAACATCACAAATTAACACTGAAATTTTAAATCAACCAATCTCAGGTAACAAAACTGAAACAGCAATCAAAGGCCTTCCAAAAAAGAAAAGCCCAAGACCTGATGGATTCACACCAGAATTCTACCAGACCTTTACAGAAGAATTAAAAACAATCCTCTACAAGCTTTTCAATGAAATTGAAAGGGTTGGAACCCTCCCAAACACTTTTTATGAAGCAAATATAACCTTGATACTAAAACCAAGCAAAGACACATCAAGAAAAGAAAACTACAGAACAATTTTCCTGATGAACATGGATGCAAAAATCCATAATAAAATTCTAGCTATCTGGATACAAAAATACATTGAAAAGATAATAAATCATGATCAGGTGGACTTCATTCCAGGAAAACAGGGCTGGTTCAACATATGCAAATCAATAAATGTAATTCACCACTTAAACAGAATTAAAAATAAAAATCATATAATCATCTCAATTGATGCAGAAAAGGTCTTTGATATAATTCAGCACCCATTTATGCTCAAAACTCTGGAGAAGATAGGGATAAAAGGAAAATACTTTAATTTTGTAAGAGCCATTAGTGATAGACCCATAGCCAACATTATGCTTAATGGAGAAAGACTGAAAGCATTCCCACTGAATTCAGGAACAAGACAAAGATGTTCACTTTCAACCTTCTTATTCAATATAGTCCTTGAAACCGTAGCCAGAGCTATCAAACATGAGAAGGAAATTAAAGGAATTCAAATAGGAAAAGAGGAAGTCAAAATGTCTCTCTTTGTTGATGCCATGATCCTATACCTAGAAGACCCAATAAGCTCAACCAGAGGACTTCTAGAGCTTATAAACAATTTCAGCAAAGTGGCTGGTTATAAGATCAACACTCATAAATCATTAGATTTCCTATACTCCAGCAATAATTCCACTGAAGTAGAAATCAGGAAGTCTGTCCCATTCACAATTTCTTCAAAAAGAATAAAAGACTTGGGCATCAATCTGAAAAAGGATCTCTACAATGAAAACTATTGAACATTAAAAAAAAAAGACCTGAATGGATGGAAAAACATTCCATGTTGTTGGTTAGGCAGAATCAATACAATCAAAATGGCCATTCTACCCGAAGACCTATGCAGATTCAATGCAATCCCCATCAAGATACCAATGACATTCATCACAGATATAGAAAAAGCAATTCTCAAAGTCATATGGAATAACAGAAGGCCCATAATAGCCAAAACATTACTAAGCAAGAAATAGGAAGCGGGAGGTATCACAATTCCTGACCTGAAATTATACTATAGGGCTATACCAACAAAAAAAAATGTAGTATTGGTATCAAAACAGAAATGAAGACCAATGGAACAGAATAGAAGATACGGATACAAACCCTCAAATCTTTAACCATCTGATATTTGATAAAGGGGGAAAAAGCATAGTATGGAGGAAGGACAGCCTGTTCAACAAATGGTGCTGGACAAACTGGACAGCCATATGTAGACAACTGAAATTGTACCCTTACCTCTCACCATGCACAAGAATCAAATCAAAATGGTTCAAGGATCTGGAAATTAAACCAGCAACTTTATAATTGCTTGAAGAAAAAATAGGATCAACAATACATGACACAGTAGTCGGCACCACCTTCCTTAACAAGACTCCCATAGCACAAGGATTAAATCCAGGAATAAATGAATGGGATGCCATTAAACTAAAAAGCTACTGCACAGCTAAAGAATTAGTCAAGAGTGTCAAGAGGGAACCTACAGAATGGAAGAAAATCTTTGCCTGCTATAACTTGGACAGGGGGCTAATATCCAGAATATACAAAGAACTCAAAAAACTGAACTCCAAAACCACAAATAATCCAATCAATAAATGGGCTAGGGAGCTGAATATGAATTTCTCAATGGAAGAAGTCCAAAAAGCCCATAAATATATGAGAAAATGCTCTACATCACTAGCAATAAGAGAAATGCAAATCAAAACCTCACTGAGATTACACCTCACATCTGTCAGAGTGGCCAAAATGGATATAAATAATGACAGATGCTGGCAGGGTTGCTGGAGGAACACTTTCACTCTGTTGGTAGGACTGCAAGCTTGTACAGCCTGCAGAAAGCAGTGTGGAGACTCCTCAAAACCTAGGGCTGGAACCACCTTATGACCCAGCTATCCCACTGCTGAGTATTTTCCCAAAAGGGCCAGAATTAGCATACTACAGAGGTACAGCTTCATCAATGTTTATAGCAGTTCAATTTACCATATCTAAACTGTGGAAACAACCCAGCTGCTCTTCACTGGACCAGTGGATTCAAAAACTGTGGTACATATATACAATGGAATTCTACTCTGCTATTAGAGAGAATGATATCATGGCATTTGTATCCAAATGAATGGAGATAGAAAAAATTATGCTAGGTGAAATATCCCAAACTTAGAGACCCAAGGGCGGAAGATTTTCTCTCATATGCGGAAGCTAGAATATAATCGGAAACAGAATGAAAGTAGGCTAAGCTAATAATAAACTCAACATGAGTGAATTTTTACACAAACAGGGGGAACCTTGCCTATGATGCTGGGAAGTGAAGGGAGTGGGGCAGGGAGGCTGGTAGGAATAAGAGGGATTTCAAGGCAGCTGGAGGGAGGGAGTAGGGGGATTATCAACCCAGCGGGGAACCTTCAATTTCCCAACTAACACGACTGTAAAGTAGGGGAAACATGGGATCAGGGGGAACCCAAAGCAGGGAAATCATGAATTGACATCAGCCTTGGCTTGCTCTGTCATTATGCATGTGATCATGATTATGTGGCAACGATTCCCTCCTATATGTATAACTATGTTGAACGAATTTTAAAAACCCAAAAAATCCTTTTATTTCTATAAAACAGCTCTTTTTAAAAATTTGTTTGACATAGTCTTTCATGTTGGAGGGAATGGTTGGTACATATGCATGCATACATAGATATTGACAAAGTTAAGCCCGCTCACAGTCCAGGATCTCCCTCCTCCTCATCCATTCCTTCATTTGTCTCCTCTGTAATACCACCATGCTATAGGTAGAAATGAGCATATACATGTATATTAATTTTTGAAATTTCTGCATTTTTCTGCCTGCCTGAGTATGTTTTGGCTTCTCATTGGAGTTGAGTGTTACCAGTCATATTGGTAATCCCCCCTCCCCTCCTTGCCTCCCTCCTTTCTGCTTGTACCTTCATAGTTATGGTTCCCCCAACTTATGTGACATTTCAGCTTTGGTGGGTCTAATAATTAAACTTAGCTAACTTGATTTTTACACCCATTGTCTGAGTTAAATTCAAAATCAGAAAAGCACTTTGGAAAGGCATGTATTTTCCTTTTGCTATCTTTTTGGAAAATATGATCATCATACATATGGAGAAAAAGTAGGCACACAAGAAAAGGAGAATTCAGCATTTTAAAAACTGCATGATTGGGGATAATTTTGGTTTAAGAACAAATGCATATCATATTGTTACTTTATATGCATTTATGATTGTATAACAACTCAACTCCTTAATACAAAATTTTTTTAAACTACACGATTAATGAAAATTCCTATGATTATCTCTGTTTGTTTTTTGTTTTTGTCTTTTTTCCTTAAGCAACAAGGTCTCACTTTCAGCCCAGGCTGGTCTAGGGCTCACGTGCTCCTCCTGCCTCAGTCTCCCAAGGTGCTGAGACTGTAGGTATGCACCGCCTTGCTTGGCTGATCTCCATTTTAATGATGAGAAAACAGGCTCTGTGGAGCTTGCCTGGGCCATCAGCCTGTATCAGGAGGTCACCTTCATATCCTGTTCTCACCATGTCATTGTTACTATTCAAATTATGTCCTGCCTCTCGACTCAACTAAAACTCTCTCCTTCCCTTTCCTTTTAGCCTGTCTTATTTTCCTCCATAGTAATTATTACTAATTGATACATTATGCCCTTATTTGTGTTCGTTTCACTGGCTCTGCTCCCCAATATAAACTCAAGAAGCTTTCCTGCTTTATTTATCTCTGACTTCTAGTGCCCCGATAAAAATTGCTGACATATATTAGGCACTCAGGAACTATTAGGTCAATAGAACAATAAATAAAAATGAGATTACTTTCAAAAACAACAAAATAGATTTAACCCTTTAAAAAAATAGATGAATGAGGCTGGAATGGTGGATGGTGCTAACCTAGCATGCACTAGTATGCAAGTTCAAACCCCAGCACCATATACACAACAAAGTCTCAGAGCTACAAAAGCCACATGAAAAATCTAAATAAAAAAAATGTTTCTCTTTTCTCTCTCTCTCTTACACTGTCCCTCTCTCTTTTTTAAAAAAAATAGATGAATGGGAATGCCCTAGATAGAATATCTTCTCCCTTAATTTGACACAGAGACTGGGGAAAAGTTTTTCTTTTCCAAACTTTTTGGCTGTGTGTCAGGAAGCAGTAAAGTTGCTTACAGGTCATGTAATATTAACAAGGCATCTGATACTTCCAATTAGATGCATGCCCTCAAAAAGTCATTTAACTAGTAAAGGTACCAGTTACCATGAAAATTATACTACCTTTGAAAATTCAGCATTCTTAATCAGGATGTTAGAGTCTCCTCCAACATCTGCAGGCAGCTGTTCCTGTGATTTGTAGCTAGGGGTACTTTCTTTACCTGTATTTAGCAGTCATCTCAGTTGGCAAGGAAAGTATTTTCCAAAGTGTAATACATGCAAGAAAATATTTTACTTTAGAAAGAAATATTTATTGTTATGCAGTCTGAAAAAATATAAATGGTACTATCACAAGCTGGCCCAAGGAAGCCTGAGGATGTCACATTGTGAGAGTCTGTGGGATAATGTGACACAGAAAGTAATTTAGAGGTAATCAATTTTTCAAGTAGTACTCAACTTTGAAGTCATTCTTTCACACCCCAATTCTAACACCTCCCGCCTCGCTAGAGCACAGTGAGAGAAGTAATTTCCTGGCTGCAGACAGCTGCGGCAGAACTGTGCAGGATGACTCAGAGGAGAGTGGGCCTCTGGAAGCTCAAGTGTGTGAGATTAGTCTAGCATAGTGGGTAAGAGGGAAGACACCTCAGTCTGGCCCTTTGACAAGGTGGTCAACATCTTTTTGTCTCCGTTTCCTCATCTCTAAAATGAAAATAATACAGTACTTACTCAATAGGGTTCCGGTAAATATTAAAGAAGTGAATCCTTGCAAATGCCCAATAGGCATGAACTTTTCCTGTCTCACCGGAACACAAGCTTTCTGAAGGCCAAGATTTTGTCTGTCCTGTGTATCATAGTACTGTAGTGCCTGGATCATACCGGACACATGAGGAAGCTCGCTAAAATATTCATGGCATGAATGAATGAAAACATCTAGCATCACATGGATGTGCACAGTAGCAAACTAGGAAGAAATAATGATGAGGAATTCATAGTTCATGTCTACGTTTACACAGTTATGAAGGAAGAATTCTATCTACAATTGGCAAATCAATCCTGAAATACAGGAATTAGCATCCTGTTACCTACAAGCATGGGATCTGGAAAAGCGCAGAATACGTAAGAAAATCAGAACCAAGGCAACTCAACTGGGCACGGTGGTGCACACACCTGTTATCCCAACAACTCAGGAGGCTGAGGCAGGAGGATGGTATGAGGCTGTAAGCTACTTAAGGAGACCCTGTCTCAACATAAAAAATGAAAAGGGTTGGAGGTGTAGCTCTGTGATAAAACCCTCCTGAGTTCAATCCCAGTACCCCAAATGAGAAAAAAAGCAGAATAAGAACAACAACAAACAACAAAAACTCAAAGCAACCAATAAAAAAAGGTCGGGCAAAGATCTTTTTCTTAGTCATTCCTGGAAAAAGATACCAACTTCCTGATGATGAGGGATGAAATGTTAAGGGCAAAACAAGATTCCAGTTTCCCAAATATGACCCTAGTATGCCATTGTTACATCTTCTTTCCCCAGTCTGGGCATGTCATCTCTTTCAGAGTCCCCACTGCCCTGCCCTCTCATCCCTAAGCATGGTGTGGTTGTCTTAATATGCGGTTCTGGGTAGGAAGCTCGGCATGGTACCCAGCCAGTGCAGGGAGCAACAGCTGGAGAAAGCACACTTTCATTCATATCTCCTAGTAGGCCAGAAATGTTACAGCAACTGCATCAGATGATTCACACTGAGTTACTCATGAATGACTTGCACTGAGTCAACTAAACTACCAAATTCTCTACAGGTGGGTTTCTTTCATGTCCGGTAGCTGCCACTCAGGTCCAGAAGAGCTGAATGTCCTAGTGGATTAGTGGAATTATTTTTTAAATTATATTCACATTTTTCTATTATAGAAATATAACTATTTAATGGAAACTTTAGAAAGTAAAGAAATCATCCATGATGCTACCACTTTTATGCAATCACTGCTATGTTTTAGCAAATTTTATGGCAGATTTTTCCCCATGTCTGTAGAGTTGCACTTACAATTTTTTTTTTTAAGAGAGAGGGACAGTGAGAAAAAGAGAAGGAGAATCCATTTTACTTAGTTTTTTTTTTTAAATAAAGAGAGGGAGGGACAGTCAGAGAGAGAGAGAGAGAATGGACTTTATTTAGTTTTTCATGTAACTTCCGTTGCTTTGACCCTTCCTTGTGTACATGGTGCTGGGGTTCAAAAGGAAACCTTTTGTTGCTGCCAGGAAAGCACCAAAACTGCTGAGCCACCGCTGAGCTACTACTCCAGCCCTTTTACTTAGTTTTCATGTGGCTTTCATTGCTCCAACATTTTGTTGTGTTTGAACCCATGTCCTTGCACATGCTAGGCAAGCACTGTAACCATTGAGCCACTCCATCCCCGACAACTTTTTTTTAAAAGAGAGGAGAGAGAGAGAGAGAGAGAGAGAGAGAAACTCAACTTTATTTATTCTTTCACCTGGCCTCTTTTCTCCGACACTTAGTTGAGTACAGGGTGCTGGGGTTTGAACTTGGATCCTTGCATGTGCCAGGCAAGTGCTCCAACTGCTGAGCCACCACCACAGCCCCTGTACATACAACATTTTATTTTATGTCCTGATTTTTTTTCTCAGTGAATTTGGCACTTTCTCATCATTTGTAATGCTAAATAATATTCCTTGTAGGGTACATACACAGTTTACTTAACCATGACCTGAACATTAAATGTTGAAAGTGTAGTTGCAATACATTTAGTCATGTAGATTTTCCAGAATTTAGGATTATTTACTTGGTAAATAATTCCCAGAGGCAGAATTACTTAAACACTGGAGGAAGGAAGAGATTGGCCATTTTACTAGGGTACAGCAGACTTAGCTGTTTGTCAAGAAAATCGATTTACTCACATCTAAACAAGCCCTACAATGATTTTTACATTTAAAAATTTAAAAAAAAAATAACAAACATTCTTAGGTAAGCTAATGATCAGGCTGAATTCAACAAATTTGAAAGCTAAGATTTTTTTCTTCTGTTTTGAGTAGTCTGTCTCTGTGTCTGCCTCCCTTGTGAATGGAGGGAGGGAATTAAAATGTACCTTTTTCTGTCAGTACTCCAAGATTTATAATTTGTATTTCAAATCAAGTTGCAGAGGATGTAGAACTGATGGATTACATAGGCCAGCTTCCTGTATAGCTTTATTATAGAAATAATAATACTTTATTACAGAAAATTTTTCCTACTTTATTATAGAAAGCCCATTTTAACTACTGTAAGCAAAGTCAATGTAGGGCAGGATGGTGTGGACATCGGTATTTGGTCTGCAGACATACTAAAGGCCATGGTGCCCTTTCATTCCCCAACCTAGTCCTTCCAGATCTGAAACAAGATTAGAGATCAGGAAGCTCATTAGCTCCCCCTAATACTGTGGGTGGAAAAAGATGGGCAAATTCTCATTCCCCTATTTCCAACATCAGGAATGGTTTATAATTACTGTGAAATTCTTTAATGGTATGACTATGGAAATAGATGCCCCATGATCCAAGCTGGGGATGAGGCTCAGGTAATTTGTTCCTTTAAGAATAGAAACACACCTGGCCATTCTTCCTGTTGTCCATTCATCTAAGGGTGTTAGACCCCCCCCCCAGACTCTTAGGTTCCCTGATACTGTTGCCTTCCAGGTATTCATTTTGACAAGAGAAATTGGATGCCTTGCCAGTCACAGGGGTTAACTTGTGCTTAAAAGCTCCAAGAGGCTGAAGAGCTGGATTGCACATGGGGGACTGGAAAACCAAAAGCCACCTCCTGATTTGGAAACCATATACAGTGCGGTCTGAGATCTTTCTGTCCTTTAAGTTTCTTGCTTCATGATTTAGGCAAAAAGTAAGGTAGACAGGAGTCACAGCCACCCCATAAAATGTGAAATTCCCCCTGTAAGGGCTCTGTGTACAGCACATAGGTACTTTCTGCTCCTTCTCCCACCAGCCCCTCCTGACAAGAGGGTTGCTGTAATCCTGGACTGAGAAGGACCCTACTGACCTCATCCAGGCTCCTTCTTGCCAAAGGCTCCTTCTCCCTAAATAAGTGGCTGCTCTTCTTCAGGTGAGCAGCTGCCCCACATGGCCATGCCCAGCCATTCTGGATCCACATTTCAGATGCTGAACATCAACCCACACTCAGGCATATGCTTGGCTATCTTCCCGAAAGGGGCACTCAATTGTATCCTGAGGCTGAGATGAGCCCTGACCTCAGGGGAGGAGTCTTTATGTCACACCTGCCACCCCATCAGCCTGCAGACACTTCTGTGGGCTCAAAGCATCAGTTGTGACAAGATGTCCCAGGGGCTGTGAGTGGCCTGACACAGGGAGGCAAAGTGTGGGGCAGGCTGGCAAATTGCCTTTGCCAAACAGCCACTGAACTCCCTTTGTAGGGCACCATGTGCCTTAAAAGGACAAACTACGCCATTTGCAGCAGGAAAGTAGTCATCTTTGCTGCTTAAGATAAAATATGGGAGCAAATCAGAACAGGACAGTTTGAGAATTGAAGTAACTGTGTTCTTTTACATCTTTGCTTTCAATTTATCTGGGCACTAAAAGTGCATGCAATCTCAGGCTTCACCAACGTCTGTGGAGTGATTGTCATGTGCTGTGTACCCTCATGTGTGCTATCT
This sequence comes from Aplodontia rufa, assembly GCA_004027875.1. Lineage (NCBI taxonomy): Eukaryota > Metazoa > Chordata > Mammalia > Rodentia > Aplodontiidae > Aplodontia > Aplodontia rufa. The sequence continues at coordinate 75,394 of PVKS010004974.1, forward strand.
CATTTGGTCTCACAGAGGCTCCTGGAGGGACATATGATTATCCCTGTGTCAAAGGTAAGGATGTGGAGAGATGAATTATTGGCCCAATGTCATGTGATTGGTTAGTAATTAAGCCCAGATTCCAGCTGGATCTCCAGCCACTGAGGCTCAGTGCTTGTTGCTCAGGTGCCTGCCTGAGTGTGCCAAGCTATGCTCTTCTGAGTGTTCAGAGGTGGCATGTTGCTGAGGGTAACAGTTGGACTAGTATATTAAGTCCCCTCTTTGCTTTTAACTCCCAATGTGACCTTGGGGAAGTCGATTGGGCCCTCTGGGTTTGGGGTGTATTGTTTGTGAACCACATTTCACGGAGCATTGGCTCATGTGGCCTCCAAGTTTCTATTGAGTGTGACATTCTGTGATTCTGTGAAACCAATTGTTAATTGCACAAGGGACTAAATTCGTGAGACCATGCTCCATCCAGCAGCTCAGACCGCTTGCCACAGAAAGAGCACTGGTGCTGTGAGCTCTGCCCCTGACAATGAGCCACAGTGAATCTCTTTATGATAACAGATTCGTCACTTCGACCCCCTGGACTGCTGCATCATACTGTCAGGAGTGCAGAAAGACTGGCCATGAAGTTACTCTGGGGAGCAGGGGGGTGGCCTTCCCCGGGGAACACCTGTCAACAAAAGCCACAGTGTTCATTTGGCTGTTATCTGAGGCTTGAGGCCCCTCTCTCCCTGAGGCACTATGCTTTTAAGATTCTTTTGCATTCAACAGACACTACAACTTCATAGCAGAGAAAATACAACATCCCTGCTGGACACATTACAGTGAGGCCATGCTGGGCAGGCAGACGGACTCTCTCATCTCCTGAGGCCTGAGATCTGCACCAGAGAGGGGCCCAAGCTGACTGGCATCAGCCCCTTGCCTTCCCTGGCTTGCTGTGGTCAGGTGGAGAAATGACACCTGCCTTCCAGTTGCAGAAAACAAATGTGTGCCAGCATCTCCTCTCAGGGTACATTTACAAGCCTTCTGGAAAAATAATGTTCTATGGTGGACCTAGGTGACTGAATGTATGCAGCTTTGATTCCAAAGTGGCTCCTTAGGGGCTATCAATCCTTCCTCAGCTTCCACCCTGAAAGGGAAGAGCCTTGGCCTTCAAAGTTCAATGAATTCTGCTGCCTGTTAGGTTACTCACAAATTGCCAGGCTATCAAGGGAGGATTGGAGTTTAAAGCATCTTTTATTGGCCGCCAGCCACAGTTTCACATACTATTGGAATTCAATATTAGCAATGACTTCTTGGAGACAGGAAGTGTCTTAAATTACCCTTTCTAGAAAAATGAGGACCGATGGATTTCTTAATAAGTATGTAAAGTGAGGACTTCTGTGAATCCATACAGACTGAGGCTGCATGGTAATGAAATCGAATGTGTTTGTTCTTGGTTTTCCAAAGCCAAGTGAGAATAACCTATAAACCAAATGTTTTCTCATGAGAGGTAGAATTGCAAGCGATCACTGGAGCCAGCTCTTGCTGGGAAGTGAACTGGTAGAGCTCTCAAACTCGTTCACATTCTCCCAGGAGCCTCTTGGCTCACAGTACTAAAGTTACTTGTAGGATTTGAATTTTAGAATTTTTTTTTAAGATAGAGGGGGAAGTGAGAGAGAGAGAAAGAGAGAAGCAATTTTTATTTAGTTTTTCATGTGACTTTCATTCCTCAGCACTTCATTGTGTACGTGGTGCTGGGGTTTGAACCCGTGTACTCACACATGCCAGGTAAATGCCGTAACTGCTCAGCCACCGCTCCAGCCCCAGATTTTAGGATCTTTAAAACTGTTAGAAGACTAAGATGAGGGTGTGGCCGGATGTGCATCTGAGCGGTACAGGGTATCTATCATGTTATGTACAGGGGCTGGAGATGCAAGAGTCGAGACAGATCCAGACTGTGCTCTCTTAGATTTCATCCAGAGAGGATGCTACTGTGGTCATTATTACCCTCCAATAACAAAGGATGCCATGGGATCTTCTGAAGACAAGGCTCCCCAAAGCAAGAGAAGTGACCTACAAGGTGATACCCAAGGATGTGGACTATCCCTAGGCGATGTAGGTGAATGTGTTTGTGTTCCAGGAAGAAGGAACAGCATCTTTAAAACAAAACCCCAAACAGGAGAGAGCATGAAATGAGTGAGCATCAGATTGTGGAGAGTGAGTCTGGGTGGGTGGGAGGTGAGGGAGGAAGTGACTGGCAAGAGCAGAAGCCAAGCACTGGAGATCTTGAAAGTGGGATAAGATAATCTGGACTTTATTCTAGAGCAGAATTTCTTGGTCATGGCATTACTGACATCTGGGGCTAGATGATTCTTTGTCATGGATCAGGGCAGGGATACATCCTCAAAAGTATAGGATGTTTAGCAGCATACCAGGCTTATGCCCCAAATATACCAGTAGTAGCTTCCAGTCATGACAACAAAAAAATGTTTCCAGACGTTGCTAAATATCTTCTGTGGGACAAAATTTCCCCCCGATCAAGAGTCATAATTCTAAGAGCAACGGGAAACCACTGAAGAGTTTTGAGCGGTACCAGGGTCCTATTGCAGAAAAATCTGCAGTCTGAATTGCTGCAACCATTTCCTCTGCCATCATTCCCTTTTTTCTCCCCTGTTTGGACTGAGTTTCTAGTGAGCATCAAAAACTGTAGCAGAGGGGCTGAAATGGTGGCTTGGCGGTTACGGCACTTGCCCGACATGCACTGTATGTACTATAGTACACGGGTTCAAACCCCAGCACCCACATACACAACTAAGTGTCGGAGCAACAAAAGCCATGTGAAAAAAATCAATTGTCTCTCTCTCTCTCTTTCTCTCTCTCCCTCTTTGTCTCTCTCATTGTCCTTTTGTCTTAAAAAAAAAAAAGGCTGTAGCAGAAGTGGGGCATAATTTCATCTACTTGGGAGGCTGAGGCAGGAGGATCACAAGTTCCAGGTCAGCCTGGGCAAGTTGGTGAGACTCTGTCTCGAAATAAAAAAATCAAAAGGACTGAGGATTTAGCTAAGTGGTAGATCACTTATATAGAAAAGCCACAGGAGAAGATGTTAATGTGCCTTCCCTCTATGGGTATCCTTTTAGAAACTGGAACCAGAACAAAAGTTATTAGTAAACTCACTTTATAACACTTTTATAGCCCTGTCCAATTTTCCTCTTTGAATTAGTGGCCAGAAAGCTAAGAATTAATATTTATATTCAGCCACATCAATCTCTGCTTGTTGGTGTAAGTCAGGGTTGCCTACTGGGTTCACACAGTTAATTGACATCTGTCAAGTGGGAGGGCGGGACCAGATGTCCTGGAAGCTGCACATCTGTGTCTCCCCTCCAGGGGGCAGCAGCCCCTCAGCTCCAGCTGTGGGATAATTGTCATAGGACCTTTGAAATATTCAAGAAAAAAATGTAAATTCAGATTTCTATGCAAAAATCTCCCAATATTTAAATATGGCAATAAATTTAAATGTGTGTAAGATAATTCTATTGTCAAATATATCTAAAAGTAACAGGAGATGATAGGAAGAGAGGTAAAGGGGAAATGTTGGAACTCAGTTAAAGCAAGTTACACTCCAAACATATATAAGTATGTCACTGTGTATACTATAATCATGAATCTAAAAAATGTTCTTCATAGTTATAAGAATTATGTCACCCTACTTGGATATTTTAGGAAAAATACAGGACCCAGAAAGAAAGGCAAGGGATCAGGGGGACGGAAAGAGGGAGGTAGAGGAGGGGGTTGCAGTGAGGACACTGACCAAATTATATTGCTGTATTGTGTACATCTATGAATATATGGCAACAAATCCCATCATTATATACAACTGTAATGCACCAATAAAAATAAAGAAAGAAATAAAAAATAAATGTGTGAAAGACATATAACAAGCCAAATCCAATGGCCTTGGGGTCCAGCTTGTGACCCCTGAATCAATGCTTTGGTTTTGATTTTTTTAAATAGATCAATCACTTCATTATATGACTTAGTTTTTTTCTTTTTGCCTTTATTTATTTTAATTTAATTTTCCTTTCTTTTGGGTAGTAGGTAAATGTGCAAACTTTGTTCTACTCATCCTACATGGCTCCATCTTCAGTCTTTCTTTTCCCTGCTCTGTGTCCTGGGGACTCTATCAGGCTCTCTTGCTCTGTGGCTTGCACTGGGAGGCCCTGACAGGTTTCCAGGTTGCAAGCAAGTGAGACTGGATTACATTTTCCCCTAGCCCCATTCCGGGAAGTCCTTCTACAGGTCAAGCAACCTTGCTGCAGCCTCCCTACCTGTACCGTGAGATCTGTCCCCTGCTCTTCTCCTTCTAAGGCACTGAGCTACATCTTCACCGTAAACTTGTTGGTCTCCTTTAGCCCTTCCCAAATTTTTGTGAATAATCCCTTCATTAAACTTTCTTCAATTACCTAATTTGAGAGTTCAGTTTGCTTCTTGCCAGGGCCCATAACTGATAAACTAATTCAAAACAGAACATAGGAAGATTTTAGGATTATGTATGTGAACAGAATATAAAAAATATGCTGGTCCCAGAGGATGGGTCTTTGTAAAACAGATGGAAATTCATCAGTAGAACATAAACAGGGATCTGGTATCGACCCATTTGTCAGATCAAAGCCACTTATTGACATGATTTTGGATCCTTGATTTAAAGCAGTCTGTGGCATTTTCATGCACAACAGTGTTTGTCTCCTAGAAATAACTCAGAGGGCTGCCTTAAAGGTGGAGTGAGAGAGGAGCTTGACAGAAGCCTCACCGCCATTGCTTATCTTCTGTTTCCTTGGTTGACTCCTTGGCCTTCCACACATCAAAACACAATAGAGTGGTGGTTAAGACACGTTCATGTTGGAGTCTCATGTCTTGTCATTTTACCCCTATAGCACTGGACAAATGAGTCATCTCCGTGGGATTTAATGTCCTTCCTCATAATACAAACCTCACTTTGGTGGCAGAAAGGATCAAAGAGGCAACTATCAAGAAAGTACCGACGGCTCCTGGCACAGGGGTGCCCAATAAACGTAGGAAATTGCTAACGAATCAAGCCCCGTGGCCCAGTAGGCCGGTAAACGTTAACAGTTACGTGTGCTAATAGGAACATCTGCCCACTTACAAAGCACAGTAAGATTCATTTTGTGCAGTGATCCTGAAGGGATGCACAATTCTGAGTTGCTCTCCAGATCATCACAAAAAGATTGAGTTATTTTCAGACCAGGGTTCAATACATTCCTATTGTTTCCACATTTGGAAAATTCCTATGACATTATCTGTCTCCAGCCCTCTGGCGTCCTTCCCGTTTGGCTTTTCTTGAAGATTGCAGAGAAGGCATCCGCAAATCACGTTTGCCTCTGTGATTACAGTCCCCCGACACCTACAGACCAAAGCTCATGAAAAGCAGCATGTTGCTTCCTTCTCTGTTTTCACAGAATTGGGCCTGCAGTTCCCTTTCTGTGCACCAGTTCCTGTGAGAAGCTCGTTCTCCCAATGTACTCTTAGCTTCCCAGGATGACCAATTGCACCTTAAAATCGGTATGGTACTCACTGGGACCGGAAGGTCAAACATGCTGAGTGGGAAGAAGGGGAGGGAGAGCTAATAGAGCTAACAGAGCGGAAGGAAAGAATGCCCAGCCCTCTTTGCAAAGCCATTGCTAACTTTGCATTCCATTTGGGACTTGATTCTTGCTTACAAACTGGATTGCATACCCTCCCTCCAAATAACTGTCCCTTACCCTCTTATTCAGGGGTGAGTTGGTACAAATGATTGCAAACCAGGATTACAGGCAGTGTCTCTCCTGTGATGCTTCTCTTAGTTCTCTATCTCTAAGTCTGACTGATAAAATCTAATAATATATATGCTAATAATATATATGCTAGCATTTGTTGAATACAGTTGTCCCTTGACATCTACATGGAGATCACTGTAGGACCCTCTGGATACCAAAATCCAAAGCTGCTCAAGTCCTCTATGTGGAGTACTATCTGCACAGACCCTACACACAGTCTTCCCTAGACTTTAAATCATCTCTAGATGACTTATAATACCTAATGCAAGACAAATGCTAGGTAAATGGTTGTTATACTGAATTGTTTAGTAAATACCAACTGGAAATAAAGTGTCTATATTCAGTACAGATATAATTGCTTTTTCTCAAATGTGTTTGGTGGGCAATTGGTTGAATCTGCAGATTGGGAACTCAGGGATGTGGAGGGCTGGCTGCATTTACCATGTGCCAGCATTTTCCGAAGATTATCACTTAAGGCCAGGAACCTTTTTTTTTTTTTTTAATATCATCATCACTTTTCTAATGAGAGACTGAGACTGGGAGAATTTAAGGGAGGGCTGGAGCACCACTGCCAAGCAGCACACAAGTGAGGAGTGAAACTGTCTCCCTGCACACTCCTTAGAGAACACGTCAGGAGGCCTCACAGCACCAGCCCCAGCACCCTGATGTGTGAAGAGGTGATGTGTTGGTTCAAGGGAGCTGCTACTTGATGGAAGGGCAGAACTGGGTGCTGTAAGGGTAGCCTTGGCAGGATGCCTGAGCACCAGGGGAAAAGATCACCCCCAGTAAGTGGGCTACATGAACACAGACCCTGAGGCAGGACTGAGATCAACATTTCTGAGAAACTAAGAGAAGGCCAGCTTGGCTGCCGCTAATGAGTTGGACCAAGAGATCAGAGAAAATGACAAGGGCTGATCTTTGCATAGCATGGGCCTCAGTAAAGATTTCTGATTTTGTTCTCAGTGTGATAGCCAAGCCAATATAGTTTGGAAATGAGGAGTTAGATGGTAAGGTTTGAATTTTTAAAGGTAATCCTAACTGCTGTGTGGAGATTTGTCACAGCTGGGTGGAAGGGGAAGCAGGGAGCAGATCTGAACACTGTCACCAACAGACAAGAGATGGTGATGATGTGGGCTTGACCAGCAAGTTGCTGTCAGATCTGACTTGACAAGAGTCAGACAGGACTTGCTGATGGACAGGATAGGGGGATGGGGGAAGAAAGTTGGTAGGGGTGGCTCCCAAGCTTGGGACTGAGCAACTTGGTGAGAGGGACTTGTAATGGTTTGGGTACGGTTTGTCCTCCAAAGGTTCCTGTGCTGGGGGCTTGGTCCTCACTGTGGCAGTGTTAAGGTGGTAGAACCAATGGCGGATAGTTAGGTTATAGAGGGCATCACTCGCAGAAGGGACTAATTGTGATTATTCTATACACACTTCCACCATTGTGATGCCATGTGCCATGAGACCCTCACTGATCTTTCTGCCTGCAAAATTGTAAGATAAATAAACCTCCCCTTTTCCTTATAAAACATACAGCTTCGGGAATTTTATTATAACAACAGAAAACAAACTTATAGAGGAATATTAAAAGCCAAGGAGCAGATGTGGGAATAAGAGCAAGAGAGTTCTGAGGACACATGAATTTTACAATGGCTAATAGATGCTCAAGTGGATATACCAAGTAGGCCATGCTATTGTGACAGATTGACTGGACATGGGACCCATATATTTCGTCAAATGCCAGTCAAGATGTTGCTGGAAATGTATTTTTAAAGTTGAAGTTAGCATTTAAATCAGTATATTTTGAGTAAAGCTTATTATCCCCTGTCATGTTGTTTGGTGGGCTCATCTAATCAGTGCAAGGTATTAAGAGGAAATAGATTGAAATCCCCCAGGAGACAGGAATTCTACTAGCAATCCGTCTTCAGAGTTCAGTTGCACATCGGTTCTTTCCTAGGTCTCCAGCCTCCTCTCTCCCCCTCCAATTTCAGACTTCGTAGCCCCTCTCAACCATCAACCAATTCCTTAAAGTAAATCTCTGTCCTTATATACATGAACACATAGTAATGATTCTATTTCTCTGGTGAACCCCAGTTAACATAACATTCATAAAATTCATAAAATAGACTAGAGAGAAACTCAGAAGTCATCTACACATAAGCCAAAGCTATTCATATGAACAATATGCAAGCATTGTAGATAACTCCAGTAGTATATGACTATTCAAGAAAATTAGCTTAACAGCAATTAAACTTATTATATGACTTAAACTATGCAGATTTAATAGGAATCCATAATAGTCAAACTCTTCGCATATGCCAGTGTTATGAGTTTAAAATGCAATGGAAAATTAAAAGGTTTGTACAATAGGAACAAAAAAGATGAGTCTTACATGAGTCTGAAATCTTGTATTGTCAGATTTAGCAAATAAAACTATAGGATGCCTTCTTAAATTTGAACTTCAGACCAAAATAAATTGTTTTAATGTAAGTATATCCCATACAATATTTGGGACATACTTATACTAAAATCTATGTGTTGTTTATCTAGAATTCAAATTTCAGTGTGCATCCTGCATCTTATTTGACAGCCTTACCAAAGTAGGAAGCAAATTTTTTTCTTTTTATTTATTAGATGGATATAGAGATACAATTGATGGGGAAACATTATCAAAGATTCAAGAACTAATGTATATATACTTAGTTATCCAGGGTTAATGCCATATCATGGATGTCCAGCTTGGGTTCCCCCTGTTGCTGTTTCTCCCAGAACACCTGAGTTAAATGGATATCTTGTGGAGAACAGAGATCTCCTTCTGAGATGATTTCCCCATATTCCCACCCTCCAGTCTCCTAGATATTCTTCCTACACTCTGCCCCCATCCCCCTTCCTATTCCTCCAAGTGTCCTAGTGAGTCATCTCCCTGTTGCATTGAGAATCATACAATTTGAAGTTATTATTAGCTTAGCCATCTAACATGCTGCTTCCCCATGTATTCTAGCTTCCACAGATGAGAGAAACCATTCGGCCCTTGAGTCTCCGAGATTGGGATACTTCACTTAGCATAACTCTTTTCATCTCCATCCATTTGGCTGCAAAAGCCATAATATCGTCTTCTCTAATGGCCAAGTAGTATTCCATTGTATATATGTACCAAAGTTTTTGTATCCACTCGAGTGAGGGGCATCTGGGTTGGTTCCATAATCCAGATATAGTAAATTGAGCTGCTATAAACATTGAGGAAGCAACATCACTATAATATGCTGATTCTAACTCTTTTGGAAAAATACCCAGGAGTGGGATGGCTGGGTTATAAGGTGGTTCCATCCTTAATTTTTTGAGGATTCTCCACACTGCTTTCCATAGTGGCTGAATCAGTTTGCAGTCCCACCAGCAGTGTAACAGTGTTCCTCTTTTCCCACATCCCCTCCAGCATCTGTTGTTGCTAGAATTTTTCATTTTTGCCACTCTAAAAGGAGGTGGTATCTCATTGAAGTTTTGATTTGCATTTCCCTTATAGCTAATGATGTAGGGCATTTTCTCATATATTTATGGGTTTTCTGGACTTCCACTGGTGAGAAGTTTCTTTTAAGATCTGTAGCCCATTTATTGATTGGATTATTTGTGATTTGGGTGTTTAGTTTCTTTAGTTCCTTGTATATTCTGGATATTAGCCCTCTGTCCAAGGTATAGCAGGCAAAGGTTTCCTCCCATTCTGTAGGTTCTCTCTTGATGTTCTTGACTAGATCTTCAGCTGTGCAAAAACGTTTTAGTTTAATTGCATCCCATTCATTTATTCTTGACTTTACTGCTTGAGCCATGGGAGTTTTGTTGAGGAAGGCGCTGCCGACTCCTATGTCCTGTAGTGTTGACCCTATTTCTTTTCCTAGTAAGTTTAAAATTGTTGGCTTAATATCCAGATCTTTGACCCATTTGATTTAATTTTTGTGCATGGCGAAAGGTAAGGATCCAGCTTCAGTTGTCTACACATGGCTGTCCAATTTGTCCAACACCATTTGTTGAACAGGCTATCTTTCTTCCACACTATGCTTTTGCCTGCTTTATCAAATATCAAATAGCTAAAGATATGGGAGCTTTTCTCAGGATCTTCTATTCGGTTCCACTGGTCTTCGGTTTTGTTTTGATACCAATACCATGCTGTTTTTGCTACTACAGCTCTGTAGTATAATTTCAGGTCAGGGATTGAGATACCCCCTACTTCTTCCTTCCTGTAGAGTAATGTTTTGGCTAGTCTGGGTCTCCTGTTATTCCATATGAACTTGAGAATTGCTTTTTCTATGTCTCTGAAGAATGCCATTGGTATTTTGATGTGTACTGCATTCAATCTGTATTGGAATTTGGGTAGAATGGCCATTTTTATTATATTGATTCTGCCTAACCATGAGCATGGAATGTTTTTCCATCTACTCAGGTCTTCTGTAATTTCTTTTTTTAGTGTTTGATAGTTTTCTTTGTAGAGTTCCTTAATAGCCTTTGTAAGATTAATGCCCAAGTATTTCATTTTTTTGGAGGAGATGGTGAATGGGAGAGATTTCCTGATTTCTTCTTCTGTGGATTTGTTGCTAGAGTAAAGGAAAGCTAGAGAGACTCACTGGAGTTGATCTTGTAACCAGCTACTTTGCTGAAATCATCTGTAAGCTCTAGGAGTTTTCTGGCCAAGGTTATTGGGTCTTCTAGGTATGTCATCTTTTCCTATATGAATACCTTTGATTTCCTTGTCTTGCCTGATAGCTCTGGCAAAGGTTTCAAGGACTACATTGAACAAGAGTGGGGAAAGTGGACATCCTTATCTAGTACCTGAATTCAGTGGAAATGCTTTCAGTTTTTCTCCATGGAGGATAATGTTGGCTATGGGTCTGTCGTAAATGGATCTGACATAGTTAAAGTATCTTCCTTTGATCCTTATCTTTTCCAAAGTTTTGAGCATAAAGTAGTGTTGAATTTTATCAAATGCCTTCTCTGCATCAATTGAAATGATTATATGATTTTTGTTTTTAATTCTGTTTATGTGGTGAATTTATTGATTTGTGTATGTTGAACCAGTCTTGTTTTCCTGGAATGAAGCCCACTTGACCATAATGTATTATCTTTTTAATGTGCTTTTGTATCTGATTAGCTAAAATATTTTTTTAATTTTTATTTTTGAACAACCATACAAATTTTTAACAAAATAATATAAATTGTGTATAGTTTCTGGATACTAGATTTACCTCCAGGAGTGCCCCCCCTAATTTTCCACCTGTATCCCTCCCTTCCGTTACCCACAATATCTCTAAAAAAGTATTAGGCTGTATAACATTACACCTTATCTGGATTTAACACATGATAATAAACCACCTTTCTGAATGGCCAGGGTCTAGTTTCAACCTCCACAGATGAGTGGAGACATTCGACCCTTGGTTCTCTGGGTTAAGCTGATTTTACTCAGCATAATTTCTTCCATAGCCATCCATTTACCTTCAAAGGCTGCAATATCATTATTTCTAATTGCTATGTAAAATTCCATGCTATATATGTACCACAGTTTTTGGATCCATTCATCCAGTGAGGGACATCTGGGTTGTTTCCATAGTCTAGCAATAGTAAATTGAGCTGCTATGAACATAGATATTGCTTTGTCACTATAATGTGCAATTAGCTAAAATTTTATTAAGGATTTTTGCATCAATGTTCATCAGGGAAATTTGTCTGTAGTTTTCTTTCCTTGACATGTCTTTGTAGGGCTTTGGAATTAGTGTAATATTTGCTTCATAAAAAGTCTTTGGGAGTGATCCCACTCTATCAATTTCCTGGAAGAGTTTGTAGAGGATCGGTGTTAGTTCTTCTGTGAAGGCTTGGTAGAATTCCGCTGTATATCCATCAGGATCTGGGCTTTTCTTTTTTGGGAGAGCTTTGATTGCTGCTTCAATTTCGCTATCTGTGATAGGTTGGTTTAGGTTTTCAATGTCCTCCTGTGTTAAAGAGGGGATGTCATGTGTGTCCAAGAACCTGTCCATGTCCTCCAGGTTATCAAACTTGGCAGAATATAAATTTTCAAAATAGGTTCTGATAATCTTCTGGATCTTGGATGAGTCTGTGGTGATATCACCATTTTCATCTTTGATTTTGTTGATTTGCTTCATTTCTTTCTTCCCTTTGGTGAGTTTGGCAAGGGGTCTGTCAATTTTGTTCACTCTTTCAAAGAACCAACTCTTAGTTTTGTTAATAGTTTGTATAGTTTTTTTTGTTCTCAATTTCATTGATTTCAGCTCTGATTTTGGTTATTTCCAGTCTTCTGTTAGTTTTGGGGTTGGATTGTTCCTCTTTTTGTAGTCATTTGAGTTGAAGCATAAGGATATTTATCTGATCTCTTTCTAGATTTTTGATATATGCACTCAGTGCTGTAAATTTACCTCTTAAAAATGCCTTCATACTGTCCCAGAGGTTTTGGTATGTTGTTTCCTCATTCTTGTTCAATTCCAAGAACTTCTTAATTTCTTCTCTCATTTTCTCTTTTATCCATCCTTCATTTAAGAGGTAGTTATTAATTTTCCAAGTATTTGAGTAGTTTCTGTTATTTCTCTTGTTGTTGATTGCTAAGATCATAGCATTATGATCTGACAGAATACATGGGATTATATCCACTTTTTTATACTTGTTAAGATTATCCCGGTGAACTAGGATGTGGTCTATTTTAGAGAAGGATCCATGCGCTGCTGAGAAGAAGGTAAATTCAGCTGTCTTAGGTTGCAATATTCTGTAGATGTCTGTTAAGCCCAATTGATTAATAGAGTTGTGTTCAGATTGGAGATGTCTTACTGATTTTTTGCTCTGATAATCTGCCTAGAGTTGATAGTGGTGTGTTGAAGTCCACCAGAATTATTGTGTTGAGATCAATGAGGGGATTAATATCCTTAAGTATTTTTCCATATTTGGGGGGGGTTGTAATTGGGGGCATAAATGTTAATTAACGTTATATCTTCTTGATGGACTGCCCCTTTTAGGATGATATAGTGACCCTCTTTGTCCTTTCTGACTAGTTTTAGTTGGAAATTGATTTTATCAGAAATTAGAATCGCCACGCCAGCTTGCTCTTTTGAGCTGCAGGCCTAATAGACATTTTGCCATCCTTTCACTTTCAGCCTGTGTCTATTTTTGAGTGTCAAATGTGTCTCTTGAAGGCAACACATTGTTGAATTTTGTTTTTTGATCCAGTAGGCCAGTCTGTGTCTTTTAATTGGAGCATTGGGACTATTCACATTCAAAGTTAGAATATATATGGGAGGCTGAGTCTCTGACTTTGTATCAATTACAGAATTTTGAGTCTTCTTGGAAGTCATCTTGTGAATAATATGATTATTGACTCACCCTTGTTTAAGGATTTAGGATATCATTGGCATTTTCTTCTGAATG
>PVKS010004975.1:0-88711 GCA_004027875.1 Aplodontia rufa
TGAGTATGTGGTGCTGGTGTTCGAACCTGCATCCTCCTGAATTCCGGGCAAATGCTGTAACTGCTGAGGCATCACTCAAGCCTCTATCCAGGACCTTTTATCTGGAGGCTTCTGAGTTAGGAGTTCTGAAACACTTCTAGCACTCTTATTTTACAAGACCCTCAAGTTTTCTTTGATGTATACCTTTTTATAAGCATCACAATCTTAGATAATTCAAGTCTAGAAAAGCTAATTCAAATACTTTAAAATAAACCCCCTCACACACACAATTTTTGTTTGTTTCGTTTTGGCCTGAATTATTCAGAGAGCCATCAATAAAAAGAAAGCAAAAGGCACAAAGAACCATAGAAAAATCAAAGGAGATGCTGAGTTCTCCAATTAAAAAACCAGGTAGGATATTCCTCAAAAGGTTAAAATCTCATAAAATATTTATGAAATGTACACTCCAGACCATATAAATGCATGGCACAAGGAATCTCTGTCAAGTCCCACTAACTGAGCTGCTAGTATAAAAATCCTAACCATATTCCCTGTGTGATAAGATCCTACTGACATGTAATGGAAAGCCCAGATGAATATGTCTGTCATCAACTTTGATATGAAAAGAGAATACCATGAACCATGTCAAAGTAAGGCACTGGCAATAATTTACACTCAAGGACCTATAATGAAGCACCATAAACTGAATCCTTCTTGAAAGCACACTTTTCACTTTCCATTTAGATATTAAGGCAGTTACTCATATTTGTCTGTCCCTTCCTTATCTCTTTGGTCCAAGAGCTGGATGAAGAAATGGCACTTAGCACCTCTTCTAGAGTGTTATTAATACCACTGATAGTGAACGCAATAAGGTTTTGAACAAGATATAAAGGACTCACTTCAACCTGCAAATAACAAGTCAGTGAATCTCCCCTAAGGTGCATTACATGTAGAGTGTGAGTACTCTGCTCTATAAACCTCTAGAATTGTGCCTAATAACCTCAGAAAAGTAAAAAGAGGAAAATATATTGGACAAATGGCCAAGGACTCTGAGTTTGAATTAACATGTCACCTTCCGTAAACTCCCTAAGTGGCCATCATCCTTTACTTCAGATTTGTTGACACACTAATTAATGAAAATCAAGTTTAGATTCTGATGTGTAATTCATTCTATAATATTGTGGGAAAAATAATCTACATACGGACAATTTGGTCAGGCATATGAAACTTTCTTATACAATGGAGTTGTAAAATAACAATTGGTAGATTTTGACAAAACTATAAAACCAAGTTTCTGGTTTCCATGACAACTCAGACAACATACTACCACCCACCCCAATATTGAAACCTAAATTGTACAGTGTTGGACAATGGAACCCACACAGAAATGGGTATTACAAAATGAAAATCAAACTGCAGATACTGCAGGAATGTTGGAACCTTTAATATAATGGCACAGTAAGTGACCTCTGAATAATGGGGACATTTTCTTGAGATAAAGCTTAGTTTGTTAAGATCTAGGATGGTTCACAGATGTTTATCCTATGCTATGTCTTACTAGATATTATATTGTTATTCCAGTATTAGCAGTCAATTGCTGCTGAAAATTTACAGAGTGCTTATCAGAGGAGAGAGGAAGCTTTAGCCTCTACCCATCATATAAATGAATGGTAGCAGGTAGGACATACAGTTAAAACTCCAAAAAGAGAAGCTAATGAAAAAGTTCTATTAAATTGTGAACTATGAGAAATGAATATAACATTTCTAAAGTAATGAAGATAAAGACCTACAACCTACACAATACACAGGTAAAGTGGAAATATAAACTGCATTTCATTGAGCTCACAAAATTACTTTAAGTGATACCATTAATTTTTATATGAAAGAAAAATTTTGTCAAATTCATCCATTTAAGGCACACATTAATTTCAGGAATATTAGAATATGATAAACACTTCTTAGAAGCAATAAAATGTGGTATGTATATGTATGAGTGTATTCATATGTAACTATTCCTGTAATTTGGATTCATTCATTTATCAATTTATTCAAAGGATGTTTTCAATACCTCTCAAGTGCCAATTATCTGAGCTTAGTACCAGTTTTACACTGCCAGTCCATAGGTATTATTTTTTATGAGTCCTCAAAGAATCTCATTGAGTAGACAAACTGATAACTGTGAACAAGAATCAGGTTGAACATATTTTAAAAGTAACTCAATAAGGCATGCTTCTGGTTGACATGTCATGACACCCTTGCATGCAATAAAAAGGACCTTTTTTATTAAGAAATTGAGTTATTGTACAATCATAATGCATATAAAGTAACAATATGATATGCATATATTCTTTTTAATGAAAAAATATATATACAGATTCTGAAAATTAGATTTATCCCAAAGAGCCCCCCCCAATTACCCACCCTTATCCCTCCCCTCCCCTTCCCAAAACATCTCTAAAAATGCATTAGGTTGTATGACATAACACCTTATCTGGATTTAACACATGATACTAGACCTCCTTTCTCAGGGGCCAGGGTCTAGCTCCAACCTCCACAGATGAGTGAAGACATTGGACCCTTGGTTCTCTGGGTTATGCTGATTTCACTCAGCATAATTTCTTGCATAGCCATCCATTTACCTTCAAAGGCTGCAATATCATTGTTTCTAATTGCTGAGTAAAACTACATGGTATATATGTACCACAGTTTTTGGATCCATTCATCTATTTTTAAAGTTACAAATATAAGCATTAAAGTCTAAGAATCATGGGTGTGTTTATCACTTAACCCCAAATTATATCATCAACTAAAATTTACTTACACATTAAAATGTTTACTATAAAACAATGTGATAAATTTTGGACAGGGCCCAGACCAGATCGTAAGTGCTGTGTAATAGCCAACTAGTTGAGAAACTAGATTCTACTTTCATTTCAGTCCACTATAGACCTGTCACAGGATAGATTCTCCTCTGTGTTCACCTCACATCCTCCTCCTAGTGGTGATGTAAAAAAAAAAAATCGCCTTTCAGTTGCTGGTGAAGATCTTGCAGAAACTCTAGGGATCCAAATAGGGTTAACCAGAATAACTGCAGTGCTTCTGGTCCAGGTAAATCTGATGATGTCAGTTAAAGCAGATGCAGGAAAATCCCAAAGAAGCTGCCATTCCCTATTTGAAGATGTTCCTACTTGAGTATTTATATTTTCAATGAGAGATAATGCGAATTGAATTGTCCATGACCCTGATTCTATGCTCAGTGTCATTTCGGGTTTAAACATAGCCTCAATGGAGAAAGGGGAAACGAATAATTCATCTTTGGCCTTGTGAAATAAACATGTGCCTTTTTGCTAAAAGCCAGAAATATGGAATCAAAAGACTCAGCAGCTGAGATGATTCCCAGCAATAAAGCCACCAGTAAAGTTTTCAACTTCTCTGAGACCCAGTATCTGTACAGCTAAGTATAGGACCCAAATATGGTCCTGTGTTTGTGTTAAAAAATCAAAATGTTAATTCTTTATCCTTACTAGGAACAATTTATAACATAGTAAAATGTTACTGGTATAATCTAAATAGATGGGTATTCACCTTGCTGTGGAAATTTTCATAATAAATAGAAGTAAAGAAAATGTGGCTTAAAATGAGTGACCCTGGGCTTGAGAGGTGGCTCAGCAGTACAGCACTTGCCTGGCATGTGTGAGGACCCAGGTTCAAACCCCAGCACCACATACACAACTAAGTAGAGGGACACGAAAAACATATGAAAACATGAAATGAAATATCTTTGTCTCTAACTACCTCTTTTTAAAAAAAATGAGTGAGCCTTTAGATGGCATAAGATCTCCTCCTCAGAAACTCTTTAGGATCAAGGAGGGTGAAAGGTGTGGGATTTTACCCTGTTTGCCTTTAGCCTGACACAGCTGCATGGATGCTATAAGAAGACATATGATCTCCTGATTCAGACACAAAAAAGACGTTATCACTCCCAGATGTAGCACTGGCCAGAGTATCGGCATGTGCACCAGTTCCCGGATCCTCAGTTCCCATGGGGGAACACAGAGAGGACCAGGTAATGTTGGCACAGGCTGTGGGCTATGATGCAGAAGAGGAAGCCCAAGCTCAGGAAACCCAAATCTCTCTCCAGAAGGCAGTAAGTCTGCTTGATGTTGGCCCCGGAGGAATACATCTTTGTTGTAACAGACATAAACAAACTTATGTCTTGCTGCAGAGGAAGACACTAGTTCTATCTTCCAGTCTGTTTGCTTAAGAACACTGAAAAAAACAGTCTGGAACAAGCAGAGCCAGTGCCTCTGCTTGCAAGATGTGCAGAAACAAATTGTCTCCAAACAGTACACAAAAAATAAGAATAAAAAAGCTTTGATTTAACTGATATGACTATGACATTCAATTGACATTCAAAGATCATTTAGAGTGACTTCTTTTCTTTTTCTTATCTCCTAAATGAAGCTACCAATTGAGTTGAGTCATAAATCCAGAATCCATAGTGTTACTAAATAGTGGATCTGCGATTCGAACACATGCCCTATGCTTTTGATTACCATATGTCATTGTCACTTTTAATTATATGTTTATGTGTTTATTGCTGCACAGGCCTCAGTGCTTTGCATTTAACCGTTCCTGGATCTGTCTTTCTTGCTTGACTACATTCTTCAAGGTTGTAGACATTTTTGTTTTGTTTTGTTTTTATTTCTAAAGTCCAACAGTAACTGGTTAATACATACTAGATAGTCAAATAACATTGGATGGGAAAAAATTATAAAACATTAACATTTAGTAAATTACTCTCAGAATAAGGAGATGCTATTCATATGATTCTTGATGCTCTAAAAGTAAAATCATTTTCTGATGAATATTCATGTTATGCTACAAAATAAGCTAAACATTATATTCTTATGTTTTAGATAGGCTGAATTTTGAGCTTTTATGATATATTTGAAATGGTCTTTCCCAACAATTTTTATTTTTGTTTCATATAACTTATTCTGGAAAAATCCCAAGCTGAATTTCAAAAAGTATTTAATATGTTTATTTACTGAAATTTTAACTGTCAGAGCAGAGTATGGGAATTATTAATGCACCAAGGAATCTTACAGGTTGCTTGGTTCACTACTAAACAAAGAAACAGGAGAACTACTCCTGCAAACAAATTTCTGAGAAACTTCAATATATAAAGGAGATTAAGTGGAATTTCCAGTTAAAGTAGGAACATGGAAACCCACTTGAATATTTGTTTACTCTGTACTCTTAGTGGTCTTTGAGGAGTCATAGGAAGCCCTAGATTTTCTAAGGGACACAAGTTGGGGTCAGAGTTCTAGCCCCTTCTTGTCATCTTTGAGTTAAGATGCCTAAGGTCTACAGGAGTTCAGCCACAATCTCTGTGGAGTGTCTGACCTTATCTAAGAATCCAGATTTTAAACACTCAGTCCAATGCCATTCTTCTGCCCTCAATTATTATGGAAACAGGCTAATGTGGTAGTCTCAGTTTTATTCAAATCAGATTATTATAAATGAAGATAACTAAAGCCTGACATGAAAGCGCCATGCTAGCAATAGCCTGGTGCTAACTCAATCTTGGCTGACGATTAGTTAAGAGGCCAACATCTAATCTTTTTCCCTTGATGGCGAATGTCAAGTGTCTAAACATCTGCACCTCTCACAGATGGGCATTTCCTTTCTTCATTCAGGAAGTGAACTACTCCACCTTTTTCTCCCCTAAGGTAACTGTAAATTTAGTGGTTTCATAGCAAAATTATGAGATTTGCTTTGATAATACTTAGGATGTTAACTCTTGGAGGGGAAATTCCTAAAGTAATATGTAACTTCAAAGTTAAGATTTTCATCATATATAAACAAGAAAACAGTGCCTGCCAGCAGCCCCTCCAACTTCTTTCCTCTGAAGGGCTCTCATGTAAGCCTATAGCAGCATTAATCTCTCTGATCTGAAAGAGATAAAACCCTTGATCTATCATCAGTTCCAGAAGTTGTGTGCAAACGGTTTGTTTTCATTTAAATTTCAATTCCACCAATTGCCTCCTTTCCTCCCTAAACCCTCAGAAAGCTCTTAAATATCTAAAAACATCACCTGAAACTAGGACAAATTGAGACATTCTTTACATGGGAGTGAGAGTCACACTCAGCAACATGTAGCACCCACCGTGGACTTGTAGTTAGGTCCTATGACCAACTGAAGTAGATGAAGTTTTCCTTAAAAAAAAAAAACACCAGAATAGAATGAATTAAACTGGTGATTGTCGCAGGAATATCTCCCATCATCTCTAATTTATTTCTATTTTTCTAATTGCTGTTTTTCAAAGAATAATTCACAAATGACAGAAATTGTCATGCCTCAAGATTCTTAGTTTCTTTGTTTGTGACATTACCGTACAAGTGAGTGTGTGTTGAAAACTACTATTCTGGGGACTGATGTTAAAATCTCCGATAGCTACATAGCCTGAAAGCTAAGAAGTGCCCCTGTGCATACTAAAAAGAAAAAAATAGATGGGCTCCACATGATACATGGATACAGTGTTGCTTAATTTGCCCTGCATCTTATTTATTTTATATTAAATTTTCTCAGATAAATACGAATAAGATAGTTATACTATTTGAATGGAGAAGAACAACTGACATTGGAATAGCACCTAGAAAAACATCTCATTCTATGATAAATACACATTGCTTTGAATTCTGTAGCTGAAGAGGTGCCAGTAATATGGCCACCTCAATAATCAAGCAAATCACTTGGTTCCCAACTATGTCCGTAGAGTCATTGCTCTTTGGGGACTTTTTCTCCCATTGACCTACTAATTTAATTGACAAATTTCAATAATTTCAATCACATGCCATCTATCGCAAGCATTAGGATAGCTATGTGGAATGAATCAAATATCAAACCATCTTGCCAGAGCCCAGTGAAAAATAAAAGTAAATAAATAAAAACAGGTGAGTCCAATATCTGGTGAGGTATGGTGTGAAAGGAGAACTGAAAATTCCCAAGGGAACAAAAAGAAGTGATACCTGGCTTAGGCACAGCTGCCTGGGAAGACTTCACAGAGAGAGGAATGTGTCAATCGAAACCAGAAAAACCTGATAATCTGGTTTTGTACCTATTTCCCCAAGTGCCAACACTGTTCTCTCTTCACACCTCATTTAGGCAGTCCTTAGCATTGTTCACATTTCAGGTTAAATGTCACTTCCTTGGGGACACTTTCCTTTTTGTCCACTTCACTTTCTAAACACTAATGACACTTCTCATCATCACTTAATGCTTCTGTCTGTCTGCAATCAGGATGAAAGTTGTGATGGTTAAGAACTATGCCTGTTTTGTTGTAGGTGATTTAGATTTGATGTTGATCACATAAAGGAACAGAAGCACAAAGGAATAAGACAACTGACAATACTGGCAAGGAAGTAGTTAGCTGACGGGAATATAAATCTGCGGACTAAATCGTATGCTACCACTAGCGGAGAGCTATCCTTCACCAATCTTTGCAAGTAAGACAATATTCCAGTAAGGAGAAGAGGGAACTTACAAATAGAATAAAATTAAGGGATCCAGAGGCACCAGGTATCAATGATGTTGAAGAACATACAGATAGGGGGCAACTGAAGAAAGACTTGGAGGGGTATCCTGGAAGTGCTGAATTCAAAGGTGAGAGAGAAATAAGTTTGAAGTTAAAACAAAACATGAAGATTGTCATAGAGTGGTGTGAAGCCAATGGAGAGGAGACAGCAGAGATGTCTAGAAAGAGACTGAGACATTGGATATTGACTGAGTTACCCATGAGAGTACAAAATTGGAAGAAGAAAAATATGCAAATTAAAACAAAGAGGGAAGAGTGATAACATAGTACAATGGCAGTTTCAAATGCTCAGGATTTTCACACAGAAATAAAGTAGCATAGATCCCCAGCAGTGGAAAAAGAAAGGAAGGAAGAAAGGGAGAAAGGAAGGGAGGGAGGGTGGGAGAAGAATGAAAGGGGGAGAGGGGAAGGGAACATAATAGCCTGAAAAATAATGCTAGGGTGAAAGGAACATACCAAACCTACACAAATGAGTTGATAGTAGTCCTCACAAATGTGTATCCACTTCCAAAACCCTGGAACATGTGAATTCTTCCTAATTTTTAAGAAAAGTCTTTGTGAATTTAATTAAGAATTTTCAGATAAGGACATCATCTTGGATTATATAAAAACCATAAAAAATAGAAACAATCTGGCAAAAACATATAAACTGAAAAGAAGACAGGAAATGCCAATATTTATCAAAAGGTGCTTACCTCAATAGAAACAACATAAATTAAAATTTTAATAAAACAAAGGTATTGAATTTTATATCTACTATATTGATGAAATGCATACATTTGATAATATTGAATGTTATTGGAATATGCATGGTAAGAAATCTGTACTTTTGGTATATAAGTTGGTTAACCACTTGGAAATTAATTTAGTATTTTCTCAAGTCAAATATAGCATATTCTAGTCAACAAAAATTCTGCTTCTATAGAAATTCTTACACATGTGTCCCAGAAGAGGATGCAAGAACATATATATAATGGTGTGCCTATTGCAGAAGACAGTGTTGTAGCTCACAAATTGAAAACAGAGGAACAAGAGAAGGGTTTTATTTATGTATTTAGTTAGTTAGTTACATTCAGAGACTGATGTTAAGTCATGGATTCACTAACAGGAAAGTTATGAAGCATTAATTTCTTCATCTTTTGTGGTGCTATGTATTTGATAGATAAATTTAGAAAACAGAAATGACCTGGTTTTGTCATAGTTCTCACTCCATCAATTGTAAGATGTACTATTTTAATATACATCAAAACAATAACAATGAAGCTATTATAATTAGAGATGTCAAAATGGGAATTGGTACAATACAGTAGAGGAACGGCAAACATGAACTTCCATCTGTCTCTGATTTCTAGTCTATCAGATACTCAAAATCCATTGTTACAAGATTGTAGAGGTATAACTGTCCTGGAATAGATTTGTAAGAACTGATTATGTCAGCTTTTAAGTTTTTTTGGATAACAACAGCCACAACTAAATCATAGACTGATAAGAAATTTAATGGAGTAAAAATGTTTTACATGTATTATTATTATTGTCATCATTATTATTCAAAGAACCTAGAAGGTAATCAGAGGCATGCTTTAGGACTAGGTTCTGTTTACTAAAGAATAATTAGAAGTTTATGCCTCTTCTAACATATTGTACTTTCCCTCATCAGTACAACAATGAGCAAGTTCTCATTTCAGATATTCATAAATCTTAATGCACCAATTGTGAGTATAATAAAGAAGGCTTTTATCAGTCCAATAGTATCTGGGATCTTAATGGGCCTGTTTACTCAGCAATAGAGATCACTTATTTTTACAACTGTCATACTTATCGTCTCATGGTGTCAGATTAAAAAATCTCATCATATTCACTTTCTTTCAGTTTACCAACAGAATTCCTATTTGTACAAACAAAAGAAATCTCCATAGGTTGGTAGTAGTTTAATTCAGTGTCTTACAAACATTTGTCAATGAATGCATTAATTTGGTGGCTTTTAATTATATTGCACAAATCTAAGATGTTTGGGGTTCACAGAGGAAGAAGTAATCTTCCCGACTAAACATATTTTGGTTTAAACTTTCCTGAGAGGAAATTAGTACGTGACTCACTTCAAAGATAGAGATTACAATAGGGTGGCCTTTAAGTGAATAGAGCCTTTTCTTCATTTAACAGTTTAAGAGGTCAAAGCTATTAACTTATTTTTTTCTGTAACTTAAGCTGGGCACACTTGGAAGGGCATCTCAAACTTGTCACATTGTTCAAGCAAGCATTGGAAGCTCAAATGCAGGAAAGCTTAAAACCCTTTCTGATCTATGATCTTTCACAAGCCCAAACTATGGAGGGTCGGCCAAAGATCTACCAGGACGCCTTCCATTCCCTGTCTTTAATTGCCTAGTTATTTGCCAGACCAAAAATATGTAGGATAGAATATGCACCAAAAAACACTAAATCACATTTGCGTTTCTATTCATCTGGTATAGACACTACAAATTTTCTGTCAGTTAAATAGGATCTCTTCACATCGAGGAGCAGCAGAGAGCACTAAAGGCATGGAGTGTTAGAAGGTCAAATTTCAATAACCAACGACAAGTATGTCAATGCAGAATTGATTTGACTGGGCAGCTTTGATGTTTTGTTTCAAAGTCAGATTGACATTGGGCCAAATTTTCATGAGATAAATGTATGATTATTTGTTAATGTGCCATCAAATAGCCTGAACAAACTGGGTCATCTTGTCCTGTATTATTTTATGTTTAACTATTCACTCTTCATTTAATTTTAGAACAAAGGCATATTTGAATAGACTTGATTGCTGAATAGTCATCAAGTTCATTTACAACTTGATATATGCATAACAATTTTCTGACCAATGACATACACTTTCCTTTAATAGTCTTTCTAAATTGTTTTTATAGCCCTTGAATTGCTTCTTTCTTGTTCCTTTCACTCATATTCAGAACTGAATAGGGAGAAATTACATAAAAATTTTTGATTTGATAAATAATTATAGATAATAAATTTACTTGAATTCCTTATAATCCTGTTTAATCTATTTAAAATAAAACCATGTGTACAGTTCTAATACATGTCAAAGATCTAAGTTAAGAACTCAACAGAATGTACCAATGACATAGATGTTTTATGAACAATGGTTACATTTTTCTCACCATTTTAATATCCAAAAACTATACTATTGGGGCTGGAGTGGTGGCTCAGTGATTACTGTACTTGTCTGGCATGCGTGAGGATGCAGGTTCAAACCCCAGCACCACATATACAATGAAGTGTCAGAGCAATGAAGGCCACATGAGAAACTAAATAAAATTGATTCTCTCTCCCTCTCTCACTGTCCCTCTTTCTTAAAAGCAAAACAAAACAAAATCATACTATTATGTAAATTGTGAATGAGAGCATATTAATTGTTGTGAGGGTATACAAATATATCATCTCAACTAAAATTGACTGAATAAATATAAGATAGATCACATGTAAAATAAATACAGTGTATTATATATATGTGCACAATTTTATCTTTCGAAGCATTTCTCTACATGAACAAACCCATATTTAAAGGTAGGCTTAAGAATCCATATTTAAAGATGGCTTAGCCAGGTCAGTGAGGCCAGGCTACCAAAAGCTAGTGCAATGTTGATGATTCCCAAGAAGGTCTCAGGCAGGCCCTTGTTTATGTTGCCACTGTGAATATTTGATGTGCTACCGGTTCTTTCAAAGAAACTGTCCAGGACTCTTGACAAATAGTACCCCATCACAGTCACTTTAAATAGTTCGTCTTGAAGAATACCAAGATGGTCTTTTACTCATTCCGTATGGCAAGCTATTGTTTGTTACGGGATTTTATTCTTCTCTAACTTTGAATCAAAATAAAAACAAAAGAAGAGAAAAGTAAAGCAAATAGGAATTTTCAAATTAGTTCTGAAAAGAATGAGAAAGTGCTTTGATTTAATCTTCATATTTTTCTCCTTCCTGGGTGGTGGTCTCTGGTCCTGTGGAGAAGGTAGCTGACAAACAAGAAAAAGAGAAGATGGAGTATACAGAAAAAGTGAGCTCCTCCTTGGTTTCCAGAGGGAGCAGCGAGGGAGGGAGTAGAGTACTGGATTCTCCTGCTGAGCTTTATAAAAGAAAGCAGCCACACACCAGTGCCCAGAGCCTTCTAGCCAGAATTATTGTCCCCTAGCAATGGCAACTTAACTGTTATGACTACCAGAGGAGGAGATACTGGAGGGAAATCTAGATTAAGGTAATCTCATCACCCATGAATTGAAGAAAATATGCGGCCAAATCAATGAACAATATTTCAGTATGATCATGTTTGATTATTTCTCTAACAAGTAAATACTTTAATTTGCATGTTGATAAAGTCAGTTTTGAACTGGAAAATATGCAGTTGAATAGATTCTTAAAAAGCTTGAAGAATCTGCATAAAAGTACGTGGAAAGTTCTCAATGAATGTAATGAATATTTTTTATTTTAACAATTTACTTGGGGGGTTGGAGTGGTGGCTGAGAGATTAAGGTGCTTGCCTTGCATGCACAAGGACCCAGGTTTGAATCCCAGCACCACATACACAACTAAGTGTCAGTGAAGCAAAGGCCAGAAGAAAAAATAAATAAAATTGATCCTCTCCCTCTCTTTTTTCTCTTTCTGTCTCTTTCTCTCCTCTCTCCCTCTCCCTGTCTCTTTAAAACAATTTTAAATGGTTGGAGTGGTGGCTCAGTGGTTACAGCTCTTGCCTGACATGTGTGAGGACCAGGGTTAGAACCCCAGCACCACATATGCAACTAAGTGTTGAAACAATGAAAACCAGATGAAAAAATAAACAAAATTGATAAAATTGATCCTCTCTCTCTCTCTTTCTCTCTCTCTCTCTCTTAAAAATATTTTTAAAAATTTACTTGCAATAAGGACAAATGCCAGTCATATCAGACAAGTGTAGCCTACAAACAATCACTGTACCCAAAGGAAAACATTTGGTCAACTGGAGTAATAGTGTTAATGACCTCAGTGACCCACACTTGACTACAAGCCAAAGGTGACTACATGTCCCTCCCAAGGCTCTCTGATCCAACCTTTAATTATTGTAATAATGTTATTTATAACGTGTCACCACCAAATGGCCTTGAGGCTTAGGCTTAGGCATGTTTGTGGACCACCCTAAAACTAGACAATGGATAGTAGAAATTCCATATAGTAAAATAAAATTTTAAGTAGGTAATGAAACAAAAGTGCAATGGGTGGAGAGTGACAGCTATTTACAAAGTAAATTTTATAAAAGTTCGTACTTTTAAGAAGTGAACTACCCAGCATGTAAGACTGAGTAGGCATACCATTAAAGCTTTGCAAAACCCGTCATGGCAGTGACTCTACATGAAATGACAGAATTTTCAAAACATTTAGATGTACTTATTTACTTTGCCTGGGATCATGCTAGTTGAAGTTTAAGAATTAAAAAAAAATATATAAGGATGGGAGCTAACATTAGTGAGTGTTGTAAATTTCAGGTCCTGGAGCACATAAAAAGTATGGGCACAGTACAAAAATGTTGATAATAATTACAATGGTGACAGTCAATATTTATTGACTCTAACTATATGCCAGACATCTTAAATACCTGACACATATTGTCTCAGTTAATTCTTAGACCAACATAATGAGATACATACTATTATCCCTGTGTTATTGGTGATAACACCTAGATCTAAGCTATTATATAACTTGCCCATAATTAATTTCCATCAAACCCTGCACTCAAAAGCAGATCTGAGTTTCTTTAATTAACCATCACTGTGGCCAAAAGGTACCAGTAATCATATCCCCTTTGGTGTTCATTATGAAGCTAGGAAGAGCCCCACACTACCTCTTAATGAAGACTATGGAAATTTCCCTTTATCAGTCAAGAGCATGTATCAACACTCTGAGAATTCAATCTCTGTATTAACCACGAGAAAATCGCAATACGAACAAAAGACGATTTTGCTGCTCCTGGATTAGAGAATAGATGAAGGACCAGCACAAATAAATGTTCATAATAACAAGTGAGACAAACATGCAAATAGGATAATAAAAATACCAAGATACTAAGAAAAATTGAAAAGATACCAGAATCTGCAGTGGGACTAAAATCAAAGGGTGATAAAGATCTTCTAAAATAATCTTTATCTCTGGTTGACTCTCAGTATAACGTTCGGATTCCTACTTCTGCATGCTGATTGGTGAGTTTGCCTAAATCCCTAAGTACCAAATCTTACCATCACATAATCACAGAGATATTTCAATGAAATAAAGCAAGAAGGCAACTATAGTGTTCTATCAATCTCCCTATCCATTTTCTTCGCCCACCACTCACCTTTGGTTTAGGGACTCCTGTCAGAGCTTAGAAGTCATTCTGGCACCTAGCATTTTTCTATGATTAGTAGTTCCAATATATAGAATAGTTAAGAACATTATGCAAGTGAAACTCTACCCTTAATTTCACAATTTTTACTTGAATACACGTTTGTTCAGGCTGTTTCTGTTGGATTCTATCATCTTTCTCCTTAGCAAGGGAAGGAAGGAATCCAACTATTCTTCCTCCTTCAAAATCTCTAAGCCATGGTATTTACCTAAATAATTCAATGTAAAACAATTCTTCCTGGCCTCTGCACCACCTTTGCCACCTAATTTTGTATTAAAATTGGTTTTATTTATGCAGATAGAGGTAAAAGCAATTAACAATAATGACTAAAATATGGGAGTTTTTGTTTTGTTTTGTCCAAGGAAAAGACAAAAATTACCCAAATGTCTAGTCTAGAAATCTGTTATTAGATTGGTAATGATGGAGGTCAAAGACTTTATAAACTTGTGCTTTATATCGTGGAAACTGGACCCATAATTTCCAGGAGTCTTTTGTTTCACCTCTCAGAGCAAGAAAAGAAAATATTGCCACTTATTCGGAGCTAAATTAAAAATAATCTACTATTTATAAAAATCTACACCGTTTGTTATGCAACAGTTAAAAAGCAGGGTGTAGCTGTAGATACTACCAGTTAGGAGTCCACCAAAGACTCGTAATGCTTTGGTTTTGCAAATTTGACAAGGTCAAAGAGTTTATGGGAGTGCTGTAATGCCGATGTGATTTATTTAATAAAGATGAGACCTATCATTATCTAGGGATGTGCTGTGAGTGGGTGTGGGGAGGAAGGAGCGAAGTTGCCTTGCCCTGGCAAGCCGAGTCAGCAGTAATGCTTCTGTTTGTTGGACATCTTTATTGTGGTCTTGGCAGGGCCCAGCCATCTAATAACAAATCAGGATGGATAGTGGCCCAAGCTTTGGGGATCCTTCAGTCTAGTTTGTCCAGACTGCCTTCAAGCAATTCTCATAGACTGGGCCATGGTTATTGAGCTGACACCAATTTGCTGGTGTCCAGCTAAGGACTGAAATCAAGTTCATGCCTCCAAGAGATGCCAAAGTTTTGGCACACAAGGAAAGGGACAACTCTTTATGAAATACCTATATTCTTTGGAGACAGAATATAAATGATAAGGCATGAGGAAAAGCAAAAAGAAAGAAATAGAATAGAAAAGATAAATATCTCATTTTGACTAACAACATTCAAGAATACCTGTGTTAATGAGCTTTCTGACACTGTGAAAAATATCCAAGATAAATCAATGTAGAGAGAAAAGTTCTATTTTGGGTCACAGTTTTGGAGGTTTCGCTCCATGATCAACTGAGCTCATTGCTTTGGGTCTATTGAAGCACATCGTGGCAGGAGTTATGGCAGAGCAAAGTTGCTCCCCTCATAGCTGGGAATGAAAATGAGAGAGGAAGAGATTGGGGTCTCAGAATCTCCTTTAATGACATGAAGTCTTTCCACTAAGTCCTCCTTCTTAAAGACCTACCCCTTCGCAATAGTAGCAAACTATGGATCAAATCTTTAGCATATGGGCCTTTGGTGGACATTTCAGATCCAAACTATAGCATTTGATATACTAGATTAAAGAAGGACACACATCCTTAATATCCCTTTGATGAAGATATATATTTTATTTCCCTTCTTGAATCTGGGATAGACTTATGATAAATCTTACCATCATATATAAAAAAAGCCCTATGGAGTCACATAATATAGAACTGTGTAGAGAAAGATAGGTCTTACCATCCAGATATCCCCACCAATCATCAGATACCTGAGTAAGCCATTTAGACATTCCAGACCCAGTTGCCATTCTGCCTCACCTTCATGAGACACCCTTAACAAGATCCTTGGAAGGTTTTAAATGATGGATGCTATTAAAAGTCATATTTGGAGACAGCTTTCCCCACAGCAAAAGACAGCTGAAATAGCAAGATTAGTAATATCTCTGAAAAACACTTTCTTCCATCTTTGCGTGGAGATACTGATTCAAGCCAATACATGACAAAGCCCCAAAACAAGTACTAGGTCCGGTAATCCTGCAGACTTCAGTGTCTAACCAATGGCCTCTTTTGTTGTAGACTATTCTTCTTCTTCCATGAGTGCTTTATTTATTAATCTTGGCATGAAGCCTGACTGAGTTTGCAAAAAAAGAACAATTATAAGTTAAAATTTTTAATAAGAAAAACAGTTCTAACAATGGCTTCTAATCTGTTGAACTAGTCTAGAGCAAAACAGTTATAAATTGAGGGGAAAAAACACGTTGGCTATGACTCAAGAGCTGCACTGCCCTAAGGAAAAATAGCCCGTTTTTTCCAAAATACACTGCCTTTGTATACTGTTAAAGGCAAACTTCTGATTTTCACTTGAGAGAAAAAGTGCTATGTACACATGTGATTTTTATCTCTGAGGGACTTCAAATAAGTCCATGTGCTAATAACTCCCAAGCGTGTGGTCATTCTTGGGAGTCCTCTGTTCCTTTACTGCCCATATACTTGCACATTTTTAATCTTCTCTGTTCCAGGCTTAAATATTTCATAAATAAACTCTATCTCCCTAATTTCCCTACTGTAGACTCGAGCTCTGGCTTAGGTCCATTGTGTAATTTAAATTCCTATTTTTTTTGAACTATAAATCCCACCTCTGCTTTTATTAACATCAAGAAAAAAAAACAACTTGAGAAGTATTGATAATTTATGTTGGAATTCAAAACCTCAGTTTAAATACAAAAATATCTCTAATATTTTTAATAAAGATTGTTATAGCAGTTGTGATATAAGCATTATTTCATCATACAATGTATTAAAGGACTGAGGGCCTAGCTTGTCATGATGTCTCTGAGTTACTTTTCATTTCAGCAGGTCCAAGTAGAAGTATGTTTTTCATCCTTAGCTGTCACTTTTACATTTTTCTGCTTGGTTATGCATATGGCATCATGTTGTCTAAAGAGCCCCCAACCCAGAGAGCCTGTCATTCAGGGATAGCACCACCTTACCTGATTGCCCACACAGGCTCTTGTGCGAGACCTGGTCCTTCCCAGAGTTGCATGAACTCCTAAAAGAGCAGGTGATGGTGCTTCTCTCTAT
This sequence comes from Aplodontia rufa, assembly GCA_004027875.1. Lineage (NCBI taxonomy): Eukaryota > Metazoa > Chordata > Mammalia > Rodentia > Aplodontiidae > Aplodontia > Aplodontia rufa. The sequence continues at coordinate 17,067 of PVKS010004975.1, forward strand.
ATTTGCTCATGGTATTTTTCTGCTAAGCCAATTGTATACAATGAGCAATCAGGAGCTCATAGAAGTTTAGTCATATCCCAAGATCACAAAGCTAATAAATGATGGAAGTGAGATTTCAATGCATATCTGCTTGAATTTAAACCCAATTCTATGACAAATATTTGCAATAACAATCTTATCGCCTACCCTATTCCATCAAGGATTCCAAATGCAAAAGAATGTGCTTTTTTTTAGTTGTTCATGTGACTTTCTTTTCTTATTATTAAGAAATTTATTTGTTGAACAATCAATCTTCTAATGAAATAATAAAATATATATATAAATTCTGAAAATTCTATTTACCCCCAAGACACCCCCCAATTACCCACCCTTATCCCTCCCCTCCTCCTTCCCAATAAATCTCTACGAATGCCTTAGGTTGTATGTCATTATACCTTATCCAGATTTAAAACATGAGAATTGACCTCCTTTCTCAATGGCCAGGGTCTTGCTCCAGCCTCCACAGATGAGTGAAGAGAATGTTTTGAGGAGTTGGAGTGTGCACCTCGTTGAACACATATAAATGAATTCCTTTTCTGGGTAAAGAAAATTTGAATTGGATGGTTGCCTCCTGTAAGCTTAAGGGTCCTGAATAATACATTCACGGTGATGTTGAAACCTTAGGAAAATTATCCCCCTAATAAGATGGCTGGGGAGACTGCCACAGTAGATAACATAGTATCTAACATTCATAGTTAAATTGTGGGGTGGGTCATTGAGGTAACTGAAGATAGCCAAGACATTTTAGGGAACTCTCATTTACAGCAGCTTGGCAACCTCAAATTCCCATAATACGAGGTTTTGCCATTATGAAAAATGTTTTCCTACATACTTTCCACCTTTTGAGAACTACATGTGCATTCCCAAGTAATTCTCTGAGTATGAAAAAAACTGCCTAAATTTGAATTGTGTTTACTTACAGCTTTTCCCTTTATTGCTTTTACATCTTGTGTAATGCATTTTATACAAAATAATGCTTTAAAATATTATCTCTACTGCTCACTCACAGTTGAACGGCCTAAGGTTGGAAACATGGAAGCAGTTGTGTAGTTCAGGACATGAGTTTCAAAGTCAGGGAGTAAACATTATTTCTCACATAAGGAATGCCTGTTTAGTTCTTTCACTATCATTATATTTAGAACGTTTTCTTTTTCTAAAGTGTTTAATCCGTTGGGTTTTCTGGGACATCTGAAATCTCAAGCAACAGTCAAAATTCAAAGTCTGTTTATGGTATGGAGGTGGCAAGAATGTCTCAACTCGATTCAGTGTTGCTTCTATTCTGATTTATTCCAAAAGCAGCTGTTAAGGAGTGCAAAAAATTCTCAGAGGTTAAAGATGTAAGTGGGTGGGCTTGAGCCCCATTACCTCTTTTGAGTTCTTTAAGACTGATGGTCTTTGATACTGAATGGAGGGAGAGTTCTCCAAGGTCCTAGACTAAAGCACCATGTTTGCTTGCTTGATTGTTTTTATAGCCAGAGCTTATTGGCATCCAGAATAACTTCAAGCAATACATCCAGTATTTATTGAGCTACTCAACCTGCACATACAGGCTCCAAGGCTGGGAGTGTGTGGCAGCTGGGCAATCTCCCCGTATCTAACCTACACTGGAAGGTCCAAGAACATTCTGTCCCTGTACATCAAGAGTTTCTATTGTCAAGCTTGGGCAAGGACTTCCATCTCGAGTATCTAGTGACTGCCCCTTTCTCAGTTACTGATTCTCAAAAAACAAACCTAATAAGGACTGGTTACTAAAGAGTCTGCCAGTCTTCTTGCATGCATTCCGCATTTTGCATATCATCTAATTCCTTTAACTTGGTGGGTAAAAAGGCAAATCTAAGATTTGATTCCAAGATTCCTCACATAAAGCAGCAGATAATAGTCTATCTTTCCCTTCATATGACTGTAACATTTGCTTTTTGTTTACTACTAGGTGAAATTGTCTTCCATTCGTGGAAGGATGGAAGAGCGCCTTCCTGAGTCTGCAGTTTAAGGAGGTTTTATGAGTAGTATTTTTAGTAACAACCACAAACCTGGACCATAGCCCAAAAGATGAAAATGTTTAAGAAGCATTGCTTTAGATACTTGCAATATTCCAAACAGAAGGCTCATTCGTTTGCCTTCAGGGTTCTGAAGCTCTGTATTAAGTTCCCATCCTGGGGAATGTTGCCAAGGACTAGGATTTGGGACTTATAAATCAAGTGGAGCAAACCTATTTAGACTGAAATTCTATCTCTCAGGGCTGAGAGGTTTAGAATAGGCTAATCCAGCAAAGCAATTTTCATAAATACCAGTGGTTTTACTTCAATGTACATATCTTTTTGTGAGTTTGAAGTAGTGTCAAATTGTATAGAAATGAAACTGGATATTAAACCCTGAAATAAATTTTGCTAGTCAATGTGGCTTAAAGATTTTGTAGAATAAAGAGAACTTGACATTGGGTTAGATCTTTGAGATGTCCTGAAAAATTATGTAATTCTCTTCCACACAGTAAACAGAGTCTAGCCTTAAAAAGGAATACAATGGAATATAAACAATTTTTATAAAATAATTCAACTGCATACTGGCAATCTAACATATTTCAATGATATTAATCATAAATTCCTTCTTGCAAATAAGATCAGTGTGATGAGGTCTAGTTTGAATAAGGAAGGTGCATGATGTTCCAGTACTGCAGGAAAAATGAAAGTGAGATAACATACAGTGATTACAGGAGGTGGTAAAAATAACCCCTAGGTTACTCCTAGGATCTAAAATAAATCATGAATTTCACTTAATTAAAAGATGTTAATTGATTTATTGAGAAACTTAGCATACCTACAAGAGCTGTGATCTATGTGGGAACAGGGAATATAACACATCCATTACAGCCACAAGCTTCTATTCTGCTTTATAGATATGCAAGTTCCAATCTCAAGTCTATGACTTAGAGCTATATAAACTTCAGAAATTATTCTTTCTGAGCCTATGTTTCCTCTTAGATATGTAAAATAGGTATACGAATGTGTGGTGTTCCAGAAGGAGTTAATTACATAAAATTCTCTAGGCCTAAATTAGTGCCTGATTCATTATAGGTGATTAATATGTAGAAGCTATTATTATTTGTCTTACTATTTTATTTTAATCTTGCAACACAAGGCAATAGAAAAAAATGGAAAATTTTGCAGTGTTTTGTCAATATATATTTATTTTATTGCAATCTTGAAAAAAAATAATACTTAATATGATTCCATGTACAGCCTGACATTCACTGCCACTGAGGTATCCAACTTCATAGCACCTATTCCCTGATATTCTGCATACATATTCCAAAAATGCTGTCTTCATAGGATCCTACACTTACCTGGGCCTTGGAAAATATCTTATTTACCTCTCTGGTTCAAGCATTCCTCATAGATCAGTTGTTTTCACCAAAACAAAAGCAGTTTCATTGGGCTTTCTGCCAAATGCTTGAGCAGGTAGGACTTCCTTTTCTAGTATGAGAATTGCGGACAAGCAGGTCAGGCTGCAACTCACAGACCCGCATGAGAGCTCTGAATTTTCCATTGCGGACATCTCATCTTCTCCTGGAGGGCATTGTCAGGGCTCAAATGTAAAATATTCAGAAGCCTAAATCATGCTGGTAACAATTTAGTAATCAGCATAGTTAAAATATACAGTAAATGCAGCATTCTAAAATGATATCGACTTAAAAATATTGTATACTTCAGACTCAACAGTAGGATCTTTTAAGGTAATAAGTAAATTGCTGAGGTTATTTCCTACATGGAAATTGTTATACTCCATCCTACTGATTATTCATAGTGAACTGGACAGGAGAGTCAGATGGTTGAGTTTCAAATCCTGCATCTGCTACATTTTATATGCATGAAATTTGAGGTAAGAAACTTATCTTTCCAAATCTGTTTTACCACGGACAAAATCAAGATATTAATGGTATTGATTTAAAAGAATTAAAAAGGCATTGAAATGAAATGATGGATATGGAACATTTAGTATAGTTACTATGCATCAGAAGACATTGGAAGTACTTAATATTTCCTTAATAATATAATAAACTATTGTTAGAGCAATAATCTAATGGTGTTTTAGTACATGAAATATATACTTTATCATGCTTTAGATAGCAGCTAGCAATGCATAGTGAAATGCTTGACAAGGCCACAGATTTACTCTTGAAGCTTTCTTTAAATTTCTGCCAAGGTGGATAAGCTATGGAAAATATTAGCACACAAATGTTGAGGATAAACAAAAGCAAAACAGATAATGGGGAGGGGGATGCCTCAAAAACAAAGGATCTATGGGACTATCTCTTGACAAGACCCATAAAAGTTGAGATGAAACTAAAAGCTACTGGCACCAGGTGTCTCCTACTAGCTCATAAGAGGCTATTGCAGGAGCACTGAGGTAGCTTCTGACCGCTATTGACCCCAATGCCCACATTAACATGGGCTTGACTTGTAGATGAAGCCACCCTAAATAGGATAGCCACTATGATGGTTCCAGAGAAGACCAACTAAGGTAAAAAACTCCACCGCTGGATGTGAAGGAGGAGTCAAGCACCTGATTGGTGCAGGCTGCTAAAGGAGGACCCCAATTTTCAAATCAACCATCCATCGAACAGCAATGCATTGGGAGACAGCATTGTTTCCTTTGTCGTTCTCTGCTTGGAGATGGCCCACCCTCTGTCTCTTGAGAGTGCTCTCTGCTTGAATCTTACTCTGCTTTTACTTTACTTTCACCTCTCTTTCACTTTTAATAAAATTCCCTTGCATGACTTCCGGTGTCTGACTTTAAATTTTCTTTTGTTGGAACACAAGAACAGAGGTTTGGAGTTTCAGCTCCCTGCTTTCCGTGACACATGTACAAAGTGCCCGTGTAAACAGGCAAGGTGTTGAATACTGAATCAGAGGATGGATTGCCAGATAGTGTAGGAGGAGGTAGTAGAGAAACGGGGACCTAGGGACAGCCTAGCTTCAGAATCACTTCTCATTAAAAAGAAAATTTCTATCTCTTGTTAAAGAAGGAGAAACTTATCATAAGAAAATAAATAAAATATTTATACAGAGAAGAATGAAAGAACAGCTGGCAGACCAAAGCCAATGGGAAGGAGGAGGAAAAGGGCATTCAAAAGGGGGGAAGAAGATAGTCCCCATGTTAAGGAACAGGACTTCAGCTTGGAGGCCCTGCTTCTCCTTTGGAAAGTCTTTCCTTTTGCTTTGCTTTACTTTGGTCTCTAAGTTCTCAAATAAAAAAACTTTTTTTGCAACTATACCTCAAAGTCAGTAGCTCTAATTCTTTATTGCCATTAGATAAAGGACCTAAACGAGACCTGTGTCAATACTACATAGAAGTAAACAGAAAATGTCATTTAATACAGTGGTTTCTGGAAGGCACTGGGCAGGTGGTACAATCACACAAACCAAACTACAAGTAATATTGGATCAGTCTCCTCTGGCTGCTATAATAGAAAACCTATAACCTGTGTCGCTTAAACAAAAGGCATTTATTTCTCACAGTTCTAGAGACTGGGAACAAGATGAAGGTGCTTCCCATCCATTCCTGGTTATGGTCTGCTTCCACTTCCTCTTGCCATCTGGCTATGTCCTAACAGGAGAGAAAGAGAGTCCACATCCTAGTCTTTGATCCTCTTATGAGAATATAAATCCCATGACCTCATATAACCGTAATTCCATCCCCAAAGGCCCACTTCCAAATACCATCACGTGGCAGTTACAGGTTCACCTTATGAATTTTGGGGGGACATGAATGATCAATTCATGACACATGCTGGAAAGTAAATGTGCTGATTTTTTTCTCTAGCAGCAGTTCTGCAGCAAGAGTTAAATGGTTAAGCTAGAAAGCCATTCATCATTTCCTTGAAAGGATAAGCATGAAGGGCTTATGCAAATAAAGATAGATATGGAGACAAAAAACAACTCTGAGAGAGGGAGAAGAAAGAGCAAAACAAAGTCAGGAGGGGACCCCCCTCCCCTGCTCACTGAGAAACTTCAATGGGACTTGCTAGTTCTGAGTCCAGCCCCGAAAACCTCTTTCAAACAGATTGCTTAGAGAATTACTTTTATCCACCAAATGGTGTTTCAGAATTCTTTGGCTGTTACCTTAACCTCATTGTATCTGGGCATTGTAATGATACATTTATAACAATCCACTGAGCCACAAAGTGCCAAATCTGATAGACTGGAGAAAGTCTTGCCTTTCCCTTTCCATCAAATCTTATCTAACTGTTCTCTTGCATCAGATTAGAGTCAGACTTTAAGTACTTTGAATGGCACATGAGTGCTAGCGGAAGGATTTCAAGGAAGGACATACTCAAACTCAGGCTCTGTCAGGCATGGGCCCGTGAATGGTGACAGTGCATTCACTGTTTATGTGTCCACTCATCTGCATAATGGACTTACTAGGACCTGCACTCCAGAGATTGTAAGAATGTCAAAAAAAGTAATGATTTTGAAATATTTTGTAAATTCCAAGGTTGCACTGAGTTTCTAAGTACAAACACCCGGTGGATCTCTGAAAAGGGGACAGACATGTCAGATTCTTCCTCTAGAGCAGGTTTTGATTGAATTTGGCAGCTTGTGAAGAAAGCAGGAAGGATTAAAGGGGGAGAGACGAACAAAGGGTCTCATTGTAAAAACGACTTCATTAGTGCACAATTGCGCCTTGGCAAAGTACGCTTTGCTTCCTCTTGTAAACTTGAAGGAAATAAGTTAGAGAATGGAGGTAATTTCGTACAGTTCTCTCCACGAAAACTACATGCTTTTATTGCAGTTTTGAAAGGCAAAGTCTCAGTGGGGTAGATTCAATTTGGAGACATTTTCCTCTAGAAATGGTTTCTTGTGATAAGCAAAGAAGAAGGAGGAAAGATAAAAAATAAACTGGCTTCGATTTAGGTGGAGATAGGTCAAGATGCCACTGGATTTGGGAGAGGACAGAGTTCCCATTAGAGGAACATTTCTAAAGAGTGTGGCCACCCACCTTTTCCCATCAACCCTGACTATATTAACGGAAGTCCTTGAGATGTTTCTGTTTACCGTTAAGTCAATCTAGGATTAGTTTTAGCTCTATCTTTTGGAAAGCCCCCAAAATAAAGCTGTCCAGTGTATGTTGTTATTCTATCCCCTTCTAAAACCAAAAATATGATGAATTTTGTTTTATACTGCACATAAATTAATAAACCTCAAGTTAACGTTGAGTCCTTTAATTTTTTATTATTTTAAATATATAATTGCATTTCTTATTTTAAAATATGCTTATTGGATTTATAATGAGTATATGACTTATAGTCTGGGGCACAATTACTCAAATCATTTTGGATCACGATAAAAGTTTTCCTTATTTTCTGTTTGTTTTGGGAAATTTTATCTACAGAATTATGTTCCTTTTGCATACCATCCAGAGGACATTTGTTCTCTTATCTTTTCTTTCTTTTTTTTTTTTAAAGTTGGGCAGTTTGACTGGAATTATGGAAGCTAAAAACACTATGCAAATATGTAAAGTATTTTTAACACACATGGTATGTGTATATACCACAAGGAGAAGGGGGTGGAAAATGAAGAAGTAATGCAGAAAGCAAAACAATTTTCAGAACTTTTAGGGATTTCCAGAATAATTAGACATGATATTGGACAGGTGATAAGAACTACATTGATAGTTCAGCAGTCCCTTGCACATTTCACTAAAGCCTTCAGTGTTTCATCACAAACATCACCAGGATTTTTTTGTGTGTGGCATAATCCCACGCACTTCAAGAATGTAGGGCATAGCTCTTCAGAAAAGCATGTTGCTAGTTGAAAATATATGCCAATGGAAAATGTTCACGATCAAACGCATAGAGATGGGTAGGCACTGGGGAATTAAGCTAAAGGGCATGATCTTTTAATTAATCAAAACTTTCTTTTAATGAACTTGCACCAAGATTTAAAGGTAAGTAAGATCCGAGCGTTCTAATTACAAAGCAGCAGGTTACTGCATGCACAGGGGAATTCCTAGCCACAAAATGTTGTGGAATGTTGCTTTTTAGAAGTGCCAATAGTTCATTTCAACCAAAGCAAAGACATTAGGAAGGATGGATGAGTAGTTGTCTCCCCTCTGATACCATGTATTTGAGACTGTAGCATGGAAATGGAATCAGAGATTTGAGAAGCAGTAAAGTTTCATTTGGATCACCCAGAATATTAAAGAATTCAATGTTATTGATAGCTGACTTATGATAGATGATTTTTTTAAATGCAGGAAAGATAAGCACAGAAAAGGATTGAATCTTATTGCACAGATATGAAGAATAGAAGCAGGGAAAGTTTGTGAGGGTTCAGGGTAAAAGAGACCATGGCCTTCACATGCAGGAACATCAGCTCTGCAGTGGTTGGGGTAAGAAAGAGGAAAGGGATATGGTGGAGCAATGAATGACTGATTCAACTTGGCAGGTGGAAAGTCACCAGAGGTGTAAAAACAGATCCTAAGTATGATAACACTAATTAATTTAACCTAAAAGTTACACATTGAGAAAGTCTTACAAAAAGGGTGCGGGTCTTCATTACACTTGGTTATCCATCATAAATCCCACTTGATCTTTAAGATTCTCCATGACAAGTGCTGGTTGCAAGTATACAATGAAAATGTTTCCTGTAGGTTGATATAACTATAATACCTCTGTCAATTTGGAACAAATGTATAACAGTTGATAGCTATTATCTTGAGAAACAGAGATCTAGTTGGAGGAAAAGGAGGACTTTTACTTTTCAACTTTTGATAGAATTTTGAATTTTATCTGAAATATAATTTTATTAAAAACCAGTTGATAAGGAAATAAAAATAGTTACATGATATAAATTCAGTTTTGATGCAATATGCATATGTGTACAACGTCCAAAGACAGTAGATAATCTGTAAGCCTATTAAGGGAAAAGAGGCAATATATCACATCACTGAGAATTTTCTCTGAGTAATATATTAATATAATCTTTAAATTTTTCTATGCAAATTGCTATATTGGACATATATAACATGTCTTTCTTGTTGTCTTATACTTGAAAGTCATTGTGAATACAGAAGCCCTCAAATCTTTATTTTAAATATCCCACATCCACACTTTTTAGATCGTGAAACTCATTCAAGTTGTTCTGCATAAAAAATAAGTTAGAATCTATATGCCAAATTGCATTAAAGCCTCAAAGACAGCAGTGTGAGCATAGAATAAATTAGTGAACATCAGAAAGAATTTTTCCTCTGGTTTTATAAGTAAGTATTAAGAGACAGGATTTGGTTTCATTCTGTGATAGATTTAGTATCTTTGCATTCATTTTTCTTATAAATAAAGATATGCATGCATGATTAAAGAAATTCAACTTCATCATAGCCAAAAAGTCAAACCTGCCTTTGATATTACTGTTATTAGTAATAAACAAAAATTGATGCTCACTACTTTTAACTCAGCTCCTCGCTGTCTTTCTTAACTTTATCCCATCTTGTGTTCCACTGAGAAAGCGTCATCAAAATTAAGAACTTCTTCTGAGTGTGTCTCTTGTTGCACTGTTTACAAAAAGAATAGAAATGACAGAAATATCACGAACATTCCCAGCAGCACTCCATAGTAAACCTCATGTGTGGCAATCTCCTCCTCGGAGTTGGCTTCCCAAAACCTGTGGCACCATTCTTCCTAATTTAAACTGAAATGATAAATTAAAAAACACAGAACTTGGGCTGGAGCAGTAGCTCAGTGGCATTGCAGTTGCCTGGCATGTGTGAGGACCTGGATTCAAGCCCCAGCACCACATACACAACTAAGTGTCAGAGCAACGAAAACCAGATGAAAAACTAAATAAAATTGATTCTCTCTTTCTCTCTCTATCTCTCAATCTCCCTCTCTCTCTCTCAAAACAAAACAAAACTCACAGAACATGAGTTCAGAATGCTGAGTGTCTGGCTCTTTAACTTAGTGTCTCATTGGTTATTCATTTTTTAAATAGATGATTAGAGTAATGGAATTATATCTACTTATTGTCTTTGTTTTTGAAAGTTAGCCAGACTTGCAAATTTCAAGAGAGGAAAATATCCTGTCAATTCTCTTAAGAAAGCATAGTTTCTCTAGAATACATCTGGAAACAGTAAGTTAGATGGCTAAGCTAATAATAACCTCAAAATGTATGAATCTTTACACAAACAAGGGGATCATTGCCTAGGATACCTGGAGACGTAGGGAAGGGAGCAGGGAGTGGGGCGGGATTAGAAAGGATATCTAGGAGGAGGGAGTATGGGGGAATCATCTCAGAAGATCTCTGACCTCCACTAGATGTCCATTTAACTCAGGGGTTCTTTTGGAGGAAACAGAACCATGGGGAACCCAAGGGCGGCATCCATGACATGGCATCAACCTTGGCTGACTATGTAAATATGCATTTGTTCTTGATTGTTTGGTAATGATTCCCCCTCAACTGTAACTCGATATTCACAAATAAAAAAAGAAAGAAAGAAAGCACTGTTTCTGACTAGATTTATCCAGGATGTCCGCAGTTTGCATGGTAAAGTCAACTGAACAGCTTTCATTGCCCATCTCATTCTACAACAGGCTGATTCACTGTTACCACACCTCAACGTCCAGATCTCATCACTGGATTCCATAACTGACATTCTTGTTAAAAAGATATTTGCAGGACTGGACCGTTGGTGGCTCAACAGTTGGAGTGCTTTCCTGGCATGTATGAGGACCCGGGTTTGAAACCTAGCACCTCTTACACAACTCAGAGAAACAAGGACCTAATGAAAAAATAAAGTTAATTCTCTCTTTTCTCTCTCTCGCTCACTCTCTTCCTTTAAAAAAAAAAAAAGAGAGAGAGTAAGAAAGAAAAATAAACAAGGTATTTCTATGGTATGCTGTGGAGGCATAAATTGTACAAGTTTAAGTATGTCAGGAAATATAGTAGATAAACATAGCTTTTATTATGGTGACAGTCTATTTTTAGAAAAAATGTAATGAAAAAATTCATCAGTATTTATGAAAATCCCACAAACAATTTCTGAGTTTGAAGATTTTTATGGGCTTTTAATACAGATCTGTTCCTTTTCATTTGAAGTAACTCAAGTTGTCAAAGATGTTATCAATGGGGGAAAATGCAAAAGGTAAAATTCAAGGTGGATATCCATGATCTGGTTTTTCCCCTCAATAACAAAGATTATATCCACTGATTGATACTGTTTTGATAATGTTTCTCCCTCAACTGTATTTCTATATTCTAATAAAAAAAAATTAAAAAAAAAAAAAAATGTTATCAAAGCTTTGCATTTATTGAGTTTTAATTTCTCAGGTTATGACCCTTGCCACAGGAATAATTAAAGTATACTCAATAAGCTACTTTATAATATTTAAGCAAAATATTAAAAATCACGTTAAATAATATATAAGGTAAGCTTTAAATGATGGGAAAAAAATTTAAATGCTAGCCCTGGAAAATAAAGTTTATTTTAAAATATAAAGTATTAGTTTCTTTTACATTAGAAATGTACTGCTGCTTTTATTGACTTCAACCCGCCATGAATTAAGGAAATAGTTATCACATAGGCCAATCAATCTCTGTCCTTTTTTTAAAAAGTTAATTAATTAACTAGTCTATTTATTTATGCTAGGGATTGAACCTACGGGGCTTAACTGCTAAGCCACATACTTACACAGCTATTTTTATTTTTTTTATTTTGAGGCATTATCTCACTAAGTTGCTCAGGGCTTTAATAAATTGCTGAGGCTGACTTTGAACTTGCGACTCTCCTTCCTTAGCCTCCTAAGCCACTAGGATTACAGGCATGCACCACCACACATGGTACAAACATGTAATAGCAAATCCCATCAGTATGTACAATTAGAATGCACCAATACAAAATGTGGGGGTAAAAACAAAAACTTCCAGCCCATACTTGTTGTATTATGGCCCATTTATTTTAGAGCTATATCTTCATAATGCAATGATTTTCAGATTAAATTCCATTGTTACTTTTGCAGTTTGTAAGAGTTGAGAAGAACAATTTCAAATTCTTACCTTTAGAGGTGATAGCATAATTTTAGTATATATCCTTTAAGTTTCATATTTAATTCTGTCTTTTCCATTAAAACCTGGCACACTTGCAGAAAAAGTCAGGTTTAAAATTGCCCAGGTAAGCAATGCATTCCTAATGCATTGCTTGGACTCTACAGATCAAAAGATCCTGCCACTGTTGTTTCACTGATATACTAGTAGCATTAAGATGGTGACCTTTAGCAGCTGGAGGGGAACTTGGGAGGCTGAGGAAGGAGGATTGCAAGTTTGAGGCAAGCCTTGGCAACTTAGTAAGACCAGGTCTCAAAAAATAAACAATTGGGGATGTGGCTCAGCAGTAGAGTACCCTGGGCTCAATCTTTAGCACTGGGGGGGGAAAAATGGTGATGTTTAAATCACATTGAATTATAAATATGGAAATTATCTAGCCAAATCTCTGCTTTTCGTGTACTAAATAAGATGAACTAAAATGGTTATAGGCTTTGAAGTTAGAGAAAAGACTGTTTTTATTCTGTTCTTACCATTTATTAGCTATTTGATCTCCTTGATATGATCTTAATTTTCTGAGTATACTTTCACCACTTAAGAATATGAGGAGTGAGGCTGGAGCAGTAGCTCAGCGGTTGCAGCATTTGCCTGGCATGCACGCGGACACGGGTTCCACCCCCAGCACCATGTACAGAACGAAGCGTCAGAACAATGAAAGCCACATGAAAAATTAAATAAAATATATCCTCTCCCTCTAGCTTACTGTCACTATCTCTAAAAAGAGAATTAAATGAAACAAAGCAGACAATCCACCTAGCACAGTCCCTGGACGTGGAGTTTCTCAGCGAGTGGTAGCTGTTAGGTACAGAATAGGAGCAAAGGGTGGCAATGAAGAGAACAGAGAGCTGCTCAGCTGCAGAATCAAGGCCAGCTCTCCCCACCTCTGCAGGCTCTGGGCACTGCAGCGGATGCTCCTCATCAAGGAAAGCTAGAGGAAGCACAGCCACACAGGGCCACTTTTGGCACTCCTGCAACTCTGGAATAGCACCAAGCATTTGAACTTATTTTGATCATTCTGCGCCAACCTCTGGGCTGTCTGCATTCACTTGTGCTCTCAGTCATTGGTGGTCAGCCAGGGCATGCCTGTGGAATTCCTCCTTCCACAATAGTCGACTGAAGGCAATGCATGTTCTACCCGTCAAGTTGCAGTAGGGAAAATACCAGTCATGCTCCAACCTGTAGGATGGCCTCAGACTTGGAGGTGAACTGCCCCCCAGGGCACACTGACTTCCATTCTAGCCTCCCTTCAAACCACCTGGCAAATTCCTACTCAACCTTCACAGGTAACACAAATGTTGCCTTCTCTGTAGCCTTCCCTGACCTCTGTGTCAGAATGGTTGTGAGAACTCCACCCATGAACTCATAAGATACGTATCTGTGTCATACAGCAATTACAATGTAGTCTTCTAATAACTTAGTTTTAAGCTATATTTTATACCATCCCCTGGAAGGGTTGCTTTAAATCTTGTATCCTTCTAAGTAAAATGCACTCACACATGCATGTGTACACACACACACACACATACACACACACACACACATCCTAGGTAGATTACAGACATCTTGAAATATCATTCACTCCTAGGAATCTGTTGGTCCATGTTAGGAACACCACTCAATTGTCATTTATATTTTCTTTGCAAATCATGGTGACTGGCTCAGTGTAAGCATTTGATACATCAATGGATAAATGAATGAACCAACAACAATCTGCCTGCAAGAATGACAAGATTTCTCTTTCAAAAAATATGCAAAGAATCCGTAATCGCTTCAGAGATGACTAATTATTACAGAGTCTCTAAAAAAATTCTGATCATCTCATGGTTGGTGACATATTCCATAAAAAGCTTTCTAGATTCATTGAGATGACTGTCTCGATTCTCTTTCCAGTGCTACTGGATCATGAAGACCATGGACAGAGGGCAAAATCAGTTAGAGTAGGTTTCTGAAATCCGAGCTACAGCAATTTTTCACAGGGGCACAGGTTAAGTGAGGGGAGATTACTTCCCCTTTGGCCCTCTGTTTCTATTACAGACTATTCAAAGGCAAATGGAGATTAATGTGTTTTGCCTTTTGGGGAAAATGGTGAAACTTTATCTGCCTGTATCTCCTTACAGGTTTGCCCCATCTGTTGATGGTGCATGGAATTACAGCCTCAAGTCTCTCATCGAGGGTGACAAGGCCCAGGAGCAGTTACCTAGGGTAGCAGGGAAGGGCTGGGGCATAGAGGGGGCCTGGAAAAACATTTTGTTCAACTTTATAATAATGTCCAGGAGCTCATGACCTGTGAGTTAATGCATTCTATCCCCTACATCACAACAGAAGCCCTCAAACTCTAAGAATTGAGTCTGATCTCCAAAGGCCAGCATGAACAGCCATTTAGAGAAAATGCCATCCAACCTGTAAACAATCCTACTCTTTCATTTCTGTAGCATTGATTTAAGACTCAGAAATTCTTTCCTCTTCAGTCTTTCCCAACACACCTGCTTGAGTAAGCCTCAATTTGCTTAAGAAAAAAAAAATGAGACCGATATTACAGAACTATTTTTCTTTGATGGTAAACTCCACCTTCTCCCAGGGGCAGCTGGCAAACTCTTCACCACTGCTGCTGCTAGAGAAACGCCCAGCAGTGAGCTGTGCTCCCAGCCTCCTGCGATGGGATAGAGGTCTCTAGTGGAAAAGCACAGCCACTGCAGCTTCCACCTGGTGTGGCTGCCTGGGAGGCCCCAGACCTGCACAAGGCCGTGAAGATCTGTCTCGAGCAGCCATTTTCCAAATAAGCAAATATGTTGACCAGAATTTCATCAGCAACATGTCTAGGACTTAAAGGGTTCTTGGGAATTTGGAGAGCTAATTGGGATTAGATTTTGAAAAAGGAGAAAAAGATGTAAATGGTACTTAGCCACTTTCTCTTTGCCTGCTCAGAAACTGTACTTCTAGTTAGAAAGGTTAGACTTCAAAGGAGCTCCCAGGACATTAAAAATGTGAGACATAGTCTGCTATAAATTGGGAGTGGCGTGAGACTACGTAAATTACCACAAGCTTATCGAGAGCAATAGGTTGGTATATATCAAAGCTCATGGCAGCAGCATAAGGATCTGAATCCTTCCTCATACGCAAGATGTCCAAGCACTGCAGATTCTCCTTACCAGACATCACAGCACACCTAGCATTTTTCTTTGTTTGCTTCTATCTTTCTTTATTTTCTCAAATAGGAGAAGACCATATGACTTTTCAAAGAAAGAAAGTATAATCACAAATAGAGAAACCCATTATTGGGTTTCATTTGTTTATACAGCCAACAATTTGATTTCAGGGGGGAAAAGTGCTCCTAATATATAGACAATGGTAGCCTTTACACCTGCACTGGCTGTTTGGAAAGAAATTCTATTCCAATGAATAATTTAAGTCTTTCTGTTTTCCATCCATAGGGATAGATGTGATTTACTGCAGTATAAAAAAAATTAGAAACTTTTGCCCCATAGGGTGCTAGTAAAGTCACAGTAAGGGAAGTTTGGCTAATTTGGCAAATGAGTAAGTGGGTTTTGCTAGTTTCCATATACTCGCTGAATCCAAAAATTGTTCCTGGCAGATGCTCCCTAACCAGCTGAACTGTGGCACGTCTCTGAAATTGGAGCAGTTGACATCAGTCACCCTCATTGGCAATATGGAAATGTACGTTAATGATGATCACAAGATCAATATGTATTTAAAAATCTAACTCAGGAAATCAAATAAAATCCTAAAATTAGTAAAGGAAGAATGTTAGTGAAATGAGATGATTTTTATAGCAATAACAAATGTATCTATGCACCATTTCTAGGCATCAGAATTTGCAGATTCTCCTAAGCTCCGTCCCCTTAGGCACCTCTATAATACTGTGTGGTTCTGTGTTTGTGCCACTATGAAGTTTTGTGATTGCTTGTTAAGTGACCATACTCCCTGGTAATATATGCTCCATATGTGTGGTAATACCAGTCCTCAGTCCTTTTTACCCTTGGACCTGGATTGTTACAGTGTAACTCTTATAAAATAGTTGTGAATTATATTCATAATTAATGCATGAATGTAATAGAATGGTGTGCTTTCAAAAAGAACCTTATAAATTTTACAAGACCTCAAAGAAACTTTACCAAATTGTTTATACTAGATTTCAAATTAAGTTCGTATTAGCAGACCATAAAACTAGAAACAAACAGAAAACAATTCAAAACATTGAAAAAAACTAATTACAGAGGAAATTCTATTATGTTTCCTCACTCTTTTAATGGTCAAATACCATCTTTTTCTCCCAGTTATTATTATACCTATTTTTACAAAAGAAGAAATATTTTCAGAAACAAGGTCAGGTTTTTACTCCATGTGACTCGAAAAAATAACATAGTAATTAGCATTTATTTTGGAGGGGGGAAGTAGCTTAAATTGATAAAAAGTCCTCTTACAAGAAAGTACAGTTTGGGATGGGAGCATGGAGCGAGGCGGTACGGAATAAGGAGAGCACAGATGAACTAAACATGAGAGCAAAGAGAAGCGGGTGGGCGGGGGAGAAGGCAGCTGTGCAGGATTCCTCCTGCTGCTGTCCTGAGGTGGCCTAGCCGCAGCCTGGGAAGTGGTCAAAATCTACGTCTTCACTGAGAGAACCACCAGTTGATGGTGGCACTGGACCTTAGTAATCAGCAATTCTAATTTCAAAATGAATAAAGATTTGCTCATACCTGAAAGTAATTTGGTAAACACTGATGAGGCTGCTCTTGTGCTCAGCATCCTGCGAAGACTCCAGAGCTCTTGCTCAGAACAAGAAGGCCCTGCCTGGCTTCCACCTACAAGGTCCACAGAAGCTGCTCCACATGCCCTTCTGTCCTCTTCTCCTTCCATCCTCCCTTACACTCAGCCTTCTCCCGCCGCTATAGCCTGTGTGTGGGTCTCAGCTCTTTCTCCATACATCGTGTCTTTTCATTCAGGCATCCACTTGACTAACCCCTTTTTTCCCATAAGACTCTCCTTTGCCATTCTTATCTAAAATTTCAGACACACAAACACCCTGCCTCAACCCTGAAGCCGTACATTTCATTTTCTTTGTAGCTCTTATCTCTGTCTAATATGATATTTTACTTATTTACGTATTGTGTTTCTTCCTTACTGGAATTTAAGCTTTGTGAGGGCAGGCATTTGACTATTTTAGTATGTGCATGCCCCAAACCAAGCTCAGCACATAACAGGTTTTCAGAAATTTTGGATGAATGGGTGGATAGAGCATGGAAGGTTTCTATCATTTTCTCTTTCCACAGTTGAGAGAGGCAAGCCAACACAGGAATCCCAGCTACTCAGTAGGCTGAGACAGGAAGGTTACTTGAGACCAGAAGTTCAAGGCCAGCCTGGGAACCATAGCAAGACAGTGTCTCTAAAATAAAGTGACAAAGTGGAGGGAAGCAGACACAGAGGCGGAATTACAAGGCTGTGCCCCCGGAGGTTGCAGAAGCAGGGAGCAATCTTCCCAGGGTTGGAGACTAGAGGGTTTTTTGGTTTTGCTTTTGGGTTTTTTTTTTTTTTTTTTTAGTTTTTTTTTGTTTGTTTGTTTGTTTTTAAGAGAGAGGGGGAGAGAGAGAGAGAGAATCCATTTTATTTAGTTTTTCATGTGGCTTTCGTTGCTCCGACACTTCATTGTGTGTGTGGTGCTGGGGTTTGAACCTACATCCTTGAGCATGCCAGGCAAGTGCGGTAACCACTAAGCCACCGCTCCAGCCCAAGTCCAGAGTTTTTAAGAAAAAGACTGACTCTCACAGTTCAAATGAGCTTGAGAGTGAATGAAAGAATCTGTTAAGTACTTACTGTTTGCCAGTCATGGAGCTAGCTGCTGGGGTAGAGGGGCAAATTATAAACGAGGAGACCCAGATAACCCAGCTATCCCAGGTATCACCCTTGAGGAGCTCACAATTTAGAGAAGGAGACACACAGGGAAACTGATCCTTAAAATGTGCTACAAGGCAGGTACAAAGGGCTTGTTCTTTGCAGGAAATTCCCAGGAGGAACTTGTTTCTTCCATGAAAATCCAGGCTTTCTAGAGGAATTTGGTTAATTCTTGGGATGGGATCATTTCACAAACTCCACATTTGCCCAGAGTCACAGCGCTTCTTTCCAGCCCACGCCCACTGCTCAGGAATGGCAGTCCCAGTGCAGGGAAAGGACCTGTCTGTGAAATTGCAGCCCTTCTCAGAAAAGCAGAGAAATTTGGCAAGGTGGTCACAGTGCTGAGGGTGCATTTCCTGGCAAGGATGGGGAGGGGCTACCACCCAAGCTGCTGAGGAGGGAAAGCTCTAAGCTGGCTCCTGTTCCTGGGGATGACTCTTCTTTCCAGACAGTCTCCAAAACATAAAATTACACTGATCTTTGAGAGCAAACATTTTACCATCTGTACTGCCTGCTTACCTCTTTTGAAGATTTTTTGGTGGGTAAAACAAGCCTGGAGTGGCAGAAATTTGATATCAATCACTAGTCATTTCCTATCAGTAGATTCTTTTATAGTGGCTTCCATTTGTTTGAAAAGAAATCCAAAGTCTGTGCAGGGGACACTGCTATCAATTAATAGAGAAACACAACTATTGGTTAGAATGCTTTCTACTAATTCTATTAAATTATTTACAGATGTATAGCTTAGAAACTGTTTTGAAAGAAAAACAAATACATAGTTTTTCATATTTAACATCATTTTGTAAAGGGCAAAAGCTTTGCCAGGTTCATGCACTTTGGTGTTAAAAGCACCTAGAAATTATCTCCTATGCACAGGTGCTTCCTGAAATACATCCTAAGGTCTGTGAACACACTAAAGCCTCTTCTCCAGCTCCTTGTACATACCTGCTTTGGAGCTTTCTTCCTTCCTTCCTTCCTTCCTTCCTTCCTTCCTTCCTTCCTTCCTTCCTTTCTTTCTTCTTTTTGACAGTGTGGAGAATTAAACCTGGGAGTTCACTACCATTTGGCTAGATCTCAAGTCTTTTTTTTTTTTTTTTTTTTTTTTTTTTTTTTTTTTTTTTTTTAACTTGGGCTTGTTTTGAGTGATGGTCTCTTACATTTCCCAGACAGACCTTGAACTTGCAATTCTACTGCCTCAGCCTCCAGACAGATTACAGACATTCGCCATGGCATTTAGTCACATTTTAATGATCAAAACCCACCCCTCTGCACTATCACCACACATGCACCCAGAACCTAGCTTAGTGGCCAGAAAACAGTTAAGTGCTAAGTATATTCCTTCACCCACTCATCATTTGAGGGTCTTTAACATGTCAGGTGATCTGTCAGGTTCTGGTTGCATAATGGTAACCAGGACAGACAGAGCTCCTAGTCTGGGGCTGAGTGTGGAAGACTATCAACTACACAAGTCATTAGCAAAAGGGTGATCTGAGTTAGGGTTCACACTATTGAAGGACAATCAAGAAGCTACATCCAGAGGGTCTAGCGAGGCTTCAGAAGAAACGGCATTTACACTAAGACTGAAATAATGCAGAATAGCTGACCAGGAAGTCTGGTGGGCAAGAGTATTCTAGGAGGAGGCAACAGAAAATGATAAATATCTAGTGCTTTCAAATGCCTGAGAGGTGGTTGCTTCTGAGATTCAGCAATGAAAAATTTGAAATCCTAGCAATTCTTGGGAATTCCCAAATCATAAGTGTATTTTTAAAATAGTAACAAGTGACCACAATACTAAGCAGTGAAAAATAAACAAGGAATCTTTTTTCCCAGTGGTAGAGAAACTAAAGTTTCAAAAGCATTCTTTAACTTCATCCTCACAAAGTGTAACAATCTTCGAAGCTTTTTATCCAAAGAGCTTAATGAAATGTTCAAACAATGCTTTTAAAACATTGAATTTCCTGGTTGAGAAATGAAAGCAGAGAGAATAAGAAAGACAGCAGACTTCTCAAAAGAAATCAGTAATACAATTGTCATGTTTCAACTGGCTCCAAATTGTAAACCCATTGTATGCCTCTTTCTTAAAATAACTTTGAAGTCCCTAAGTGACCGAAGCACTGTGCCCATGGGGTAACCCGTTCAAAGTGTCCAATCAAAGAGCACGAGATAAAACACTCTTTAAATCCAGGTTTTTATTTCACAGATTTAGTGTTTGAAATCATAAACTATTATGTCAAGTGCTAAAGAGGAATTTCCTGGGAAGCTTCAGACAATTCTAGTACTTAGAAGGACACTAAATGTCTATCTGGGTCATTCATTCACTCAGATGCTGTCTCAGACAAATAGAAGGATGCCCTATTTTCAAATACTTTTATACAATTTTAACAATCTCCCTCAGGGAATAAGTCCAACTGTGAGCAGCCTTTTCTGTGAAGAAAACAGGCATTTGTATTAAGCTCAAGTCACTTAAATAGCAGTCTGAGGTTTTCCCTACTTTGAGGGGACAATGAGATCGGTGACAAATAAAAACTGCATATCTGCCAAAGACAGATGCCTGGGTTTGGGTTTAAAGGCTGCACAAATGATCACTGAGACTCCTTTGGTGACCTGCACTCCAGAGGCTTCAGTGTGAAGATTCCTAGTGAATAAGCTTTGGTCTTGTTGGTCTTCGGGTTAGCCTAGCAAAGCCCACAAGAGAAACATCAGTTCTGACTGTACAGTGCTAGCAAGGAAGGACTTCCACCAGCTTGGAGATTACACCTAACTCCAACAAACCTTTAGATTCCTAAGGGAGAGGTTAAATAATGTCAAGTATTTCCTTTCCCATATTTTAGACATTCCCAAGGGTCTAAGGAGAGGAACTGGAAAAATCCAGACAATATGGCAGCACACCTATAGTGATTTGTATGAGTATGTATGTATGTGTGCATACACTTATGTGAGCATTTGAGGTTTCTTATTTAGAGGGGCATTAATCCGGATCGTAAGAGTTCCAATCCAATGACCTGATCACCTCCAAAAGGCCCCACCTTCAAGTACTATCATGTTAGAGATTCATCTTCAGCAGGTAAATTTTGAGTCTGTACAATGCTTATGCATGCCTAAGTGTGTGTTTGTGAGAACTGTGCATGGGTGCTTTTGCATATATTGTGCGTATGAGTCATTATGTACTTCCATATCTATGCACTCACCTTTGTGCATATATGTACTTTTGTAAGTGATTATGTGTGTCTGAGTGTATGTGTATGCATACACATTATTTGCACATATGTATTTGTGGGTGTGCACATGTATATGTGGCAGGGAATCTGGACAGGCAGACTGAACAGTAGTAATAAAATACTTAATGAATTGAAGGGAAGACTTGAGTGATTTATGTCTACAGGTTTGAATCTGCAACAAGAATAGTTGTAAAATTTTTGGAAGAGTATTTGGAGTGAAATCATGCAAGGAGTGTTCTTCTTGAATGGCTTAGCTTGTGACCCCCACCGGCTTAGACCTCTCAGACCAAATTGGCATTTGAGAGCCTGTAGAATGGAAGAAAATCAATGCTGGGTTAAGAACTCAAAGATGTCATACAATGTCACTTGCCATTCACTATTATAAATATGAGGAACAAGTGTTAAATTAGTTTTACTTTTCTAAATTTGTAGGATAAAAAGAAACAGGCAAAATAACCAAAGATATCCCCTACATTTATGATTATCTCTACTGTTCATTATTTTTTTCTAAACTGTTTAAATACTGTTCATTATTAGCAATAACATAGAAGTAGAATCACAAAACATTTTATTTTTATGTTGACATTGTATTTAATTTTGAAAAAATTTTAATAACTGATAAATATTAAACTCTGAGAACACTATGAACTCTTGCAATGCAATATTGAACATAATATTGCTGTAAAGTTTAAATTACTTTATGAAGGAATATATTAAAACAACGAGCACCTACCATATGTTAAGAAGGCCAAATATAAAACACTGTCCCTGGCACAGGTCAGGAGAGGATGTAGAGAAGTAAACAGATAACTACTGTGTGGCAAACTGAAGAGGTGATCTGCCTGTGCAGAGTTCTGTGGAACATGAATGAGGAATTAAGCATGACTGCCTGGGAGGACTGGAGAAGTCATAGGAGAGGCACTGTTCCACCCACAACTCTTGCAAAGAATGAATAGGAAACAACTCTGTACAGGTGAACAGACAGTTTCACACACATGCATGAATATGCTGCCATACATGTCACTGTATATATTACTCTCTGTATATATGATATAACTATATCTATAAATTGGTACCATACTATACACTACCTATAGGATACATATAATATTTATAATTGGTACTTCCCTTCTACATGCATATGCCTAGGTACGTTCTCTTCTTGCTACATATGAATGTGTGTGTATGTGTGTGCATATATATAATTGATTTCTCTCTCATGTGAAATATTGGTTCTCTATATAGAATAATTTATAAATAATATATAAATACTTAATATCAAATAGTAAATATGCACAAATATATTTCCAATTACTCTGTATAATACCAATTTACCTAACAATTACAGACACTTCTGTTGAAGATTCTCAATTGTTCCTCACATCTACCCTTACCTCAAACTTAGGAGAAAAATAAGATATAAGTAAGGTTCCTTAGTAGTGAAAATGTTGCATACAGAATTTATTAGAAGAAACATAACAAAGTTTCTGTGATTTTTTAGATTAGTGCATCCTGAGTTATCATCTAGCAAGCTAGCCCCCTGCATCTTATTTATTTTGAAAGCAGCTACTAAATCTTCAAAATTGCAGTCATAACTCAATTGAACTACTTGTCATTTCTCTAATTCCCTAAATTTATCCACATTGTGGAATGCAGAATGGAAAATGCTCTTGTCGACTTTTTAATACATCTGAAATTAAACTGAACTGTAATCTTCGAGGATTTCAGGGTCACTTCAACCTAGTAGTAAGCATCATAGGAGGTCATAGGAGAGACAGGGGCCTCTTACTAAGAACAGAGTCTCTTAGACTGGGGTTGTAGCTCAAAGGTCAAATGCTTGCCTAGTATGCATGCAACCCTGGGTTCAATTCCCAATACTACAAAATAAGTAAATAAGGACAAGATCGCCAATTACAATTTACAGCACTGATGAGTTTAGGGCCTTGAAGTGGAGTGGGGATAAAAACAGATAGAAGGGCTTTACTATTCTAGGAAATTGGGACGTAGGCACTGTACATCTCACACATTCTGGTTTCGCTTTTGCACTTGAGAATTCAGTGCCTTTCACAGCTGGAAAGAGAAGCTATACCAATGACAAACTGGGACACCGAGGGGAAACTAATAACACTTTGCATTTCAGGTGTCCTGGGAGGATGGGTCACACATATTAAGTAAGCATGACTCAGTTTAGCAGCAATACCCTGGCCAACCTCACGCTATCCATCTTCAATTTCAGTCACTGTAAGTCGACTCAGTTTGACATGTGGCTAGGTAACTACTGTAAGGGCTTCTGGGAACAGGGGACTGAGGCTACTCTTTCAGGGAACTCTCAGACTAAAACCAGAGAGACTCACAATATCTTTCCTCCATATATTTAAAGGACTTTTATGAGAATTTGGAATATTTTATGGTGGGACATTTTTGCAGAATTGGAATCACAATGGATTTACAGTTGTGTTGAACTTAACAGACACAAAAAGGTGATGCTGTTGTGTAGAATCTGAATACAGAGCTGGGTACAGTGAGAACCTGTGGACTCTACCGCCCAGTGTGGTCATTACCCGCACAGTCTCTGAACAAGGAAGACCAAGCCCTGCCCCTTGCTAGCCGTGAGAACTTGGGCAGGTTACTTCATGTCTGTGAACTGTAGTTTCCTCATCTGTCAGAAAGAGATAATTGCACTTACTTCATAGAGAAGTGGGGAGAATTTGCATGGGTTTATTATTATTACTCTAACTTGGACTGTTTTGTGTTCTATTAGCTTGTCAGTAGAAGATGAGTATGAAAGCAACTTTGCTGTAGACTATGTAAAACATTCTTCCCCACCCCTGAGTGAAACAGCTTTTCCTACCATTCCTGAATAATGAAAAGATTCCAGTTACTTTCAAAATTCTGATTTTAAACCAGCTTTGGTCTAGGAGACATCAGAAAGAGCAGTGAGCTAGCAGGGAGGTGGACGAGGTGGAATGGCTGCCGTCTGCGGTTCTCTCTCTTTACTCTGGGCTCTGTCTCTCTGGGAGTACCACTGTGGGATCCTTGGAATCCCTGTGCTGGACAAGTCAGGCCATGGTAAACTTATACATGAGAACTGATTTTTATCTGTTGATCACTTAACTCCCGAAGCTTCTAAAAGGCCACTTTACTGCAGGGACCCAGCACTGCCCTGAATATTCCTCTTCAGTAGAGTCCCTTTTGGGTTACGTCTGAGAGTCCTTTTTCTTATAGAATCCACTTGTTCCACCTCATGGTAGAAAAGCATTTTGGTTTCCACACAGTTCTTTTTCTTTGTTCTCCCAGCCCCATTCAGGCTTCCTCATCCTTTGGCCCAGTCTCCTCATCAGCCCAAATGGGCTAAGAACTAGATTCCCATCCTTAGTCCCTCTTCTTTTGTTATGTTCTAAAATGTGGCACCCCACGTAGGTTTTACCCTGTCATCATCTTTCATACTAATCTGGTTTCACTGCATCAATAATAATGTTGACAATTTGGATATGAAGTAGAAAATGCTTTTAGGAGAGAGAGAGAGAGTGGTTGATAATGAAATTATCAGGTTGGATTCTGATTTTGAAGGAATAGAAATGTCATTCTAAGTGCAAACAATTTTTCTCCTTTGTGAATATAAGGAGATACTGTGGCCTTTAATCTGAGCAGTGACATCATCATATTTTGGGGTTATTCTTTTTATCATTTTGGCATCAAGTGTAGGGAGCAGGTTGAATAAGGATGAAAATGGAAGAGGAATTAAACTTCTCCAATGACCCAGCTAAAGGCAAATACTGAACTATATTGCAAGCGTGCCAACACTGAAAAAACAGACTGATGAAAATCACCTAAGAATAAAGATTTTTATGTGAGCTATAGACTATGCTCAGGTAATTGTCTGAATTTTTTATCTCAAATTTACTTTTAATGCACTATCCTCAAGTCCTGGATTATGAGTTTCCGTGAGATTTTGTCTCATGGACTTGATAGAGATAGCATGGATCTTCTTTCAATGGTAAGAAAGAAGAAACTGATTTAATGTCTCCTGAACATTGTTTTTGCTTGGAACAAAAGGAAGGTACCTTCTCTTCTCCCACCCAAGTACTTTTATATCTAAATGGCAAAGTACTTTCATGAATCGGTCTTTTTTTTTTTTTTCAAGCAAAAAGCTATTTTCACTTCCAGCCCCATCTGGAATGGTTTCTTTTATTTTACATTAGCTTTAACTTTGTTCTTATTATTTTCACAAACATTTTCAAAACGTCTTTGAAAATGATGGTAAATGCTTTAAGGCATTAGTCAAATTCAATTCCCTAGGAAACATCAAAAGAAAAGCTAAACTTACTGAGAACAGTTTTCCATTGTAATACAGCAAAGTAACAACCACAGTTTTGCTAGAGAAACAGCAGGATAATACCCTGTGCCAATTTCTATATCCTGCTATTTCCTGCAATTAATGTGCCGCCCATTCCTGCCCTAGTCCCCAAAAGCCATTTGGTCATGCACTGGACTCCTTTTCACCTTTTTTCTCTAGTCACAAATAAGAGAGGATTGAGCTTAGTACCTTTTTTATTTCAGATATACTCTTTTTCACATTTTTCAAATTTCCATACTTGCCAGTTTTTACTAAGACATAATTCAAATTTTACACTAACTCTAATATTGCCATTTACTGAGTGCTGCCACATGCCAGGTATCATGTTCAGGATTTTTTTACACTTTCTCAACTCATCTGCAAGACAAACCCAAGATGTAGGACTATTATTTCCGCTTTACAAATGATAAAACAAAATCAAAAAGATTAAGTGATTGGCTCAAGGTCATACAGCTAGTAAGAAACTTACCTGGATTAACTCTGATTTCAATCCAGGGTTCCTACCCTTTGAGCTGCTTGCCTGCCACACCTGGATCAACCAGTAGAATTTCCTACTTAAGGCATAGTTCTGGTACAACGACAACTCCCTGTCACTGGGTTAATACATTTTGCTTCCTAAAAGGATTTTGTAAAACGATTCCATAGATTAGACAAGCAAAGGCTTCAAAATGTATTCATAAGAAAACAGATACTATTGCACTTTGAGGGAAAAGTCATTTTAGACAGAATCTTTGGATTTGCCCAAACGAACACAGAGGCAGGTATAATGTGAGGCATGAGGTATTTTTCTACCTACACTTGTGGCTGCACTCAGTCCCAATTCTTGGAGCCAGTTCACAATATTCAGATTACTAGTGGTGGGTAGTCAATTTCTAATTCTTCTAAAATTTCCTGCTATATCACATAGGGCAAAATCTATAGGTCTACAGGTAACTCAGTCACAGCAATTTAGTGCTGACTTTCAATCCTTGTTCACACTTTTTTTTTTTTTTTTGCTAGACTACAGTTATTTTTTTTTAAAGAGAGGGACAGTGTGAGACAGGGGGGGGGCGGAGAAAAGAGATATTCAATTTTATTTAGTTCTTCATGTGGCTTCCATTGCTTCAAGACTTCATTGTGTATGTGGTGCTAGAGTTTGAACCCATGTACTTGCACATGCCAGCCAAGCACTGTAACCTCTGAGCCACTGCTCCAGCCCTTTATACTACAGTTATTATAACATTAACCTGTATAGACCAAACTCTACTTATCCACTGGTGAATGAGTTTGGAGAGCCAGAAAACCTCCCAATAGTCAAGAATAGAGATAAATTGGGAAAAGGACATCAGATAACCTAAGAACTGGAAAGCCATCACGACTGTTGGGAGTCAGTAGTGGTTACCTGGTGCCTTCCATCACTGAAATCATAGAGCACTAATTAGCTCAGGAGCAAGGTTTTTGACTAGGCCTTTTCAACACCAAGTCCTCTTCCTCACACTGACTCACTTTGCATCCTTGTGCTAGCCAAATAACCTTGTTGAACCTCGGTTTCTTCACCTACGAACTGGGTATAATATTACATATGATAAAGAGGTATTGTGGAGTCTAATTAGCATTCTAAAATACTTTGAGATGATCAGATGAAAGGTACACTTTAAATTTATGACATTAATTACTATTTTTATTGTACATACATAATCGTTTGAAAACATTAGAAGCTGTTGGGCATTGTTTTGCCATCACTTAATATATATTATAGTACAGACCTCTCTCTGCAAACCAGGTTCTTACGGTTAGTGTGATCAATTCACTTGTAGATTATTCCCAAGGAAATGAACCTGATGAAATACCCAAGATAGAATAACTAACAGGAATGGGAAAGGAGTAATAGGTAAGTCTTGGCTTGACCAGTCAGAGTGGACACACCTAACTGCTGCTGTAAACAGCAGCAGAAAGCATAATTGATGGAGAGGAAGATACAGCTAGATTGCGAAACAATATAATGGTGCTTCCATTTGAAGTGTGTTTTTCTTCTTCTGGACTCAAAGCAATTTGCCAATATTATCTCCTTCATTTTCATAACATCCCCATAAGGAGGAGAGCAAAGAGGAGTCCGCTTGAGATGGGTAAATGGAGACTGACTAACTGGTTTGCCAAGGCCGCAGAATCCGATGCTAGCTGCAACGTTTGGACCATCCTCTCCCTGCATAACATCAGAGAGTTTGCTAGACTGGGCTGGGACTGGACACCAGATGCTTTGTGTCTAAGAATTGGGTGGTGTCACCTCTCTTCAAACAAATGGATTTAGCATGAGGATAAAGGCATCTGAGAAAAGGCTCCTCTTCAATACTCAAATAAGGGTTCCATTAGTGCTCAGAGGCTGTCAGCAGGACAGGGAGCTCTCTCCCTGAGGAATAGGACGTGGACAGCGTGTTTCATATCCAGTGTGTCGTTGTTTCCATTTCTATTTCCTTCAGTAATTGTGAAGATTTAAAAGGATTTTTTAAAGGGGGCATTCACACCACCAGTGGAAAAATGGCCTCCTGCAGAGAGAATTTAGAACATGTTTACTAGATCATAAATTTTACATCAGGAAATTTTCAAAACTTTTGATTCCAGCCTCTCTAGATTACTAACATGTATTCATCTCAGGTAAATAAGACTTTAAAACTCTCTTTGCAAATGTGTTTACTTCATAAACCTCCTTAGTACAGTTCTCACCCAAATTTCTAAGATAGAGAAGGGAGAAATTCCATTAATAAAAAATTAGGGATGTCTTGCAACATCTGAGACTACTTAAGCACCAAAAATCATCAAAAAATCCCTTTACATTTATTTTATGATTATTTGCCTGGGCCTGTTAGTGAATTTTTTATGTGATTAAGATACATCACAAGGTAACACCTTGATAATATGTCTGCATATTAGGTAAGTTTTTTTCATTAATGTTCTGTTTTCAAGTTTAAGGCATGCATTCCTCTTCATCTTCAACCTCCTTCTACTCCTCTTTCTCATCCTCCTCATCCTCCTCCTCATCCTTCTTTTCCTCCTCTTCCTCTTCCTCCTATCTTCTTCTCTCAGCATATGATACATTTAAAACTACTTTTCACATAGGGATTCAGAAAACATGTAAAATACAAAAACATATGACAAAAAAAAGAAGAGGGAGAATTAGAAGGTGAAAACTTCCTAATATCCCACCAAAAGATACATGCATTAAAAACTTCTCCATTACAACACCAAATACACCTGTTTAAGAAAAATATGATTAAAGTCCAACAAACAGTCACATTAGGGATGTGTTTTTTCACCTACAAATTAATACAAATATTAACTCGTAGAATTCCTTTTGTTTAATTCTTCATAGTTTAATTAGTTTTTATTACTGAATAAATCTAGAAATAAATTTGTTGAGTGGCAATGTTTAAAGAAGGAATCACTTCTAAACTTTTGAGTTACATTTTCTTTTGTTTTGCATAGCCTGTAGATTCTAAGTGGTAGTTGTCTTTCATCTAAAGCAGTCCGACAGACCAAATCTGCCTGGCTGAATGTCTATGACTCACTCCCTCAGGTTCACAGGACTGTGATTAATCAGTGGGCAAGTCTCTACCTTGCATGATTTATCACACAATCTCCAGATTCAAGACTTATATCAACTCTCAGGGCCAAACAGTACAACATACAGCAACTTGTTAGAAGTATTTTTCAAATAAACCCAGCTTCAAAATAACCAACACTCACACTAGTCTACAGTGGTTGGTTCTCTAACACACAGAGACATCAACAAAAAGCGTAGCGATGAGAAAATCTGTAGTTATTACTCCAGTGGCTTGGTTTTCCTGGACATAAACAGAAAGAAGTATCTTGTGTGATTTAGATCTTCCCAATATCTCAAAAATGGTACTACACATTAAGCTTTTAAAACATGTCTCTGTAGATAAATTTTCTTGGCCAAAAAGGATAAACTGTATTAATTGCAATACACTCAAAATTTTCCAGTTGGCACTGCTTTGGGTTTTTCTACATCAGTGTCCATGCCAGCTGGACTTCCTCCTCATTCACAATTCTACCATGGGGTGAGGTGGGGGAAATGGCATTGCTTATATCCCCAGAAGAGAAAACAACACTGAAGGAGAGACCCAGTTTAAAAACACAACTTTCTTCCCAGGTTTAAATTGAGTTAGAGAATCTACTGATTCAGAGCAGCATATAGAAGCCAGAATCCAGTCTGCATTTATGATCACAAGAAACCCCTAAGTACCATGCTAGATGGAATTAGCATTTTTACTCCAAAGGTAAAAATGATGCTGTTGGTAAAATCCTACCTGGAACATGATGTTTTGGTCAATATACTGGTCTTAAAATCTAACTTATATTTAGTGTAGAAATGGACACAGGTACTACAATATAATTTTAAAAGTCTTCGAACAAAGTCCTAAAAATAACCTGTTCTACCTGAAATGTATGGCATGAACTACTTCTAGGAGCTGCAGCTAATATGTTTTTAGAAGTTTTGAGTACAGATTTCTTTCTCTGGAGTAATGAAAATCTTCCAAGTTGTAATATGAAGAGCCAGGTATAGAGTTGGAAAGAGTTTGCTTCAAGAACAATGGCCAGATTCAACTGTGGTTGAAAAGAGCATGTTCTTACAGAGGGGCATCCTTGGCTCCAGCTTCTGTGGATTGAATATAATCAACCCAGCTCTTCAAAAACAAACCACCACCAACAACAGTAGTAAAACCCATAAGCTTCATTCTCGTTGTTTCTCTAGTTTCTAAACAAGAATAGAGCCAGAACTACGTGATGCCTCTCTCTTTACTTATGAATGCCCCCCCCCCCGTTATGGTGCAACCTAGAGATCACACCCAGTTCTACACTAACTCAACAACTCAAAACCAACCAAAAGGAATCCCAAGATGATCCCTTCTCATTCCCAGCAAATCTACTTTGACTTAACTGGTGTCCAGTGAACTGAGTCATATAATTACCCCCATGGGAAACATAGGATAGGACTGCATTAAAATGCCATCAACTGATCCCATAAGCTCCATTATTTAGTTTAATAAAACATGGTTGTGCTTGTTTGGTCTATGTCTTTGTTTTAATAGTAATTAAAATTATATGGACTCTAATTTCCAATAAATGCATCTTAATCATACAGAAAGGAATAATTAATTAGTTTGGCTAGAGGAAGCCTTTGGTTCTCACATTCTGTCCCTTTGCCTTCCCCAATTCTTCCTATTCTTCCATTTTATGCCATGGAAGTATTTAAGTTGTTTCAGGCTTGCTTTCTCTCAGCACTGTCTGATGGAATGTTTACAGTCCTCTTCCAAAGGGAGAACAAAAGTAAACACTGACCATGCCACCATTTATACTTCCATTAAATATTCTAACATGAGAATTTCTTGTGAATGCCAATTCAGATTTATCCAACGTAAGTTGCATAGTTCACAGCAACTTCCACGCAAAGCGTTGCAAAGGCACATTCTTAGGCCCATTGCTTCATGTGTTGATGACTTAGTGTGAGTGGGTAGGAGATTTGTTCTCTGAAGATTTCTTGGCTTAGATATTAAATCATGATCAAACATACTCTAGGTGACATTTTTCTCTTCTTAATTCCTACATAAAACTCCCACTGAAGTGACAGAAGACTCATGTGTGGGGGAGGCTGACTGTATTCATGGAGATTCTTTAACCAGCATAAAGGAGTCACATTTTGTCTGCTCACAATGGATCAAATATCTATAATCTCTACTTCTGGCATTAACAACCCAATTTCACTTCAGAATCCAGAACGGTAAATATCGCATGTGCTCCAAAATATAGGCGTGCAGCCTGTATTAAAAGAATCTGGCTTTTCTAGAATTTAACAGCACAAATCTACTAATCTACTACAAAGCTCAAGATAGCAAAATCCTACGCAGCTTAAAAACTCAGTGGTAGGAGTTGAAGTCAACCTGCTCAGTACTGAAGTTTAATTGTCCTTGCTGGTTGCCAGTAACTATAAGCAGGTTCTTATCTTGGCCTCACTGTGCTGGTTCACCAGCATTTTTCAGTTGGGAAAGTAAGTACATGAACTACAGTGTCGGTGCTACATGAAAATAGGTGTATTATCGTTGGCATTTTGGATAAGCCTTCAGCATTTCATTAACTCCGGAATGGCACCTGATAGCATTGCACTGTGTGCAAAGAGACGGGCCGAGATGATGAAACGCTGGCCCTTCTCCAGTATTTCAAGTGGTTTACACCCAGTATCAGCTAGGAAGGCATTTGTTCACACATATGGTGACATTCTCAGCTTAGAAAAGCCTGGGAACTTACCTTCCTTCACTCACTCATACACACACACCTACAAACACAAAACTTGACATCTTAATCCCATAATGCTTCTAAGAGGAATATAAACCATGAGACAAATTCATGGACTGAACATTAGGAACTCATGTAATTAAATAAATTCAAGCATTGGAGTTTTGAATCATGAGGCATGGGAGATATTGCAGGATAAAAGTGCCAATGTAATTTCAATTAGACCTTCAATTTTTATGTCGTTAACATGGTTAAACAATAAAATTTAACAAATCACTATGTAATCTCCAAATTTTATTTGAATCTTGCCACCTAACCTCGCTCTCTCCCAAGTTGCCATCAGATCACTAATAAGTGCTGTGATGGCCACGTAGTTTACATCCTTGCTTTTTCTCCCTTCACAAGAACTATGAACAGAGAAATAAATCAACTAAGCACAAGGAACTATGATAATTGATTGAATCATCAGCAGTACGTAGCAGTTCTCAGAAGGAAGTAGCTTCCCCATGATGAATGAAGAGGATCTATGTTCCACATGATTCTTCTCAAGCAGAAGAATCATTTAGAACTATAAGCCTGACAAACCTTAAGTATTACAAAATTGAGGACCACTTCAGTTCATTAGAGAGGTCTGCAGCTTTGGGAAAATCACTTGACTGCTTTGGGATTCAGTTTTCCCATTGGTCAGGGACTCATCTCAATCATTGTTAGGGACCCTTCCAACTTAACATATCTGGGATGCTGTGCTGCGAACATCTGACTGTCATTTGTACATTGACTTTGCTATTTACTTTATTGGAAAAATCAGGGAATTCAGTTCTCTTATATTTTTTTATTATTTACCTCTGGGAAAATGTATTATTTGCAAATCAGATGTGGAGAAAAATAATATGCTCACACCTTTTAGAAATGTGTATAGCACAACCCATAAATGACGGGACAACACTGTAATTCTCTGACACTATAGTTTTTTGACGCTTTTTCAGATGCTGTGACCCAACAGAAACAACCATACTATATTTGGAGGTGTGTGTGTGTGTGTGTGTGTGTGTGTGTGTATGTGTTATGAAGAGAGCCGAAAAGATAATTCTTAGTCCTAATCATCTCAGAAATGTTTTAATGACCTTCTTGTGTTCTAGGCTTATGAAGTGGGAAAAATGTTTCTATAGTAAAGGAAAAGGAAAAAAATACTCCTTCATCCCACCTCAGCCTCAGTCATGACAATCCACAACCACCTAATTTTGCTTTCAAAAGAGTCTTTTTCTTTAACCTTAAATTTATCATTAGTGGCATGAAACAATGGCCACTTGGATCTTCAAAGTCCTGACAGTCTTCCTTATATCTCATGACCTACCACTAAAGCCTTGCATTTTGAGAATAAATCATACTTACAATTAAGAAAAAATTTCATTGCTGAACATTGTCATAATGGAGTGTATCCCCATCCCCAATGAATGAAGAACTAACTGAAATAGGATCTTGAAAGAAAAAAGTTATTGTTTGTTTACACAAACCTTATGCCATTAACTCTGCCCACTTATAGTACATAAGATTATGATTAAAAAGTAAGCTATAGGGGGCTGCAGCAGTGGCTCAGGGGTTACAGTGCTTGCCTGGCATGCGCAAGGACGTGAGTTCAAACCCCAGCACCACATACACAAAGAAGGGTTGGAGCAACAAAAATACGTGAAAAATTGAATAAAATTGATTCTCTTTCTCTAGCACTGCCACTCTCTCTTTAAAAACAAAACAAAAATGAACAAAAAAAAAAAGGGGGGAGAAACAAAGAAAAAAAGAAAGCTCTAGCAGCCTAGATTGATTCATGATCAATATCCTGAAACCTGGCCTCACTTCTGTCCAGACTTGTCACTCATACCCATGCTGGTCTTGCAATTCCTTGGCTCTAGGGCTTTTGAGTTTCTGAATTTTGGTCCCACACACTTCATCTTGGATATATTCTCTAACATTAACCTCAGTTTTCATCTCTGGGCACAACTGGACACAGCCTCAAGCTTTATTCTACCCCAGATCACTAGGGAAATCCTTTGTGATCTGATGCCAACCCCAGAGCCTACTCCAATGTCAGACCTTTTGGTTGTGCTTTGGCCATATCTGACTTGGCCCATTGCAAGGGATCTGCCACTGTTCTGGAGTCAAGAAACAATGAGACTATTGAGCTCATAATGTCTATGGCTGGAAACCAGTTCAAATAAATGGGATCGATATTTCACAGCAGAGGAAAAAATACAATCTGCCTGGGAATTTGTGAACCACTTTTCTCAATTTACCTACTGAGCATTTGGCATATACTGCAAAAAAGAAGAAAACCAGCTATTCCAAAGATAAATTCATTCCTGCCTCCATCCTAACCATTTACCAATGCAGAAAACACTCTATGTTAGTGCTTCTCCACTTTGGTTAACATGGGAACCAACCGAAGTGCATTAAAAAACCACTGGCTTCTGAACGTCCCCTGCAAATTGCCATTTCATTGGTTTAGGGAGCATCCTAGAAATAGAAATGGTTAAATGTTCAAGTCTAGAGTTCTCATCTTTTGAAGCACATAAGAAGCTCCTGACTGTTTTGCCTTTTTTTTTTTTTTTTTTTTTTTAACGCAGATGCTAGCCAGGTACTGAGGTGCATGCCTGCAATCCCAGCGACTTGGGAGGCTGAAGCAGGAGGACTACAAGTTGAAGCCCAAACTGGGCAACTTAGCAAGACCATGTCTCAAACTAAGAAATAAAAAGGTGATCTGGGAATGTAGCTCAGTGGTAAAAATGCACTCCGATTCAATTCCCAGTGGGGGGGGGGAAGCTAAAGCAGCAGGTCAGAGAGAAACCTCCGCTGCTATATTTCTAAAATGCTTCTAAATGTTGCTGATGCTTGTTGATTTATGAACTACACTCTGAGAACACAGTGGACGCTGATACCTCACACCTGAGAAGCAAATTACCCCATTGGCTAAGTTGGTTTTTCCACCTGTGTGTGGTTGGCTTAAAACAACAAATCCAATGGAGACTCACCTTCCCGTTCCCCACTGCAGTTTTACAAGCTAATTTCACAGAACAGGCAAGCTGTAATGTTTAGACGTATCCCATCCATAATTATTGTTATCTATCTCCCTTTATGCTGGGAGCCATTCCAACTCCTCCCCAAACCATTACACTGAGTATCCAGAGCAGCAAATCTTCTCATGGCCTCTCGAAGACAGACAGTCCATCAAAGTCAAATAGAAACAAACTACAAATGTTTATTGGGAAAAGGTCTTGGGAAAATGCAAAGAAGTACAAGGAAAAGAAACACAAGAACTGTCCCAGACAATGCTCCTTTCCCATTGAGAGATAAGCCATGTATTGAAGAACAGGTCCTGCAATTCAGCACAGAAATTCTCAGGACCAACTGAGGGATGCTGAGAGAAAGTACTGTAGAAGAGAATGTCAAAGAATGTCCCTGTAAGGTTGGATAATGAGGAACTGACGGGAGGATCTCACAAAAGAGAGTAACTAATACAGCTCAAGGTGCATAGGAAAGGGGCCAGCAGAGGATTCCAGAACCATTCCAGAGAGGGTTAAATCAGCATCATGTGGGGACAGAGGCAGGACAACAAAGGCAGGGACCAAGGCTAGTGAGGAAACCACTTCCACCAGGACAGGAAGGGAAACCAGGATGTGCTAAATCCGATGCCTTTGAGGCCTGGATCTCTTTAGAGCTGGCACTTGAAACATGACATCATGTAAGAAGACAATGGGCAAGAAGCGTGAAGGCGGAAGTTCTGGGTCCTCCACCGTCCGTTTCCTACATACCTTGAGTGTACATATCACTCTCCTCTGGGAGACTGTCTGCAGTCCTCCAGCCAATCCCTCATTCCCCAGCCTGCAGGGCATTTTCAACTCTCTTCTACCGCTCTCCTCTCTCAGTATCATTCTTCGTTGTCAACTCTTTTTTGGTTCGTTTGTTTATATGTCTGTCACCTAGACTTTGGGCCCATCAGGGATAAGTCCATCCCTGTTAAGTCAGAATAACTGACCCACAACAAATATGTATTGCAGAGTGAACGACAGAAAATACCTTACCAAAAATGTTAAATAAATAAGCAAGTCATCAGGAATTCAACAGAGAAAGAGAAAATTTTATACATGTTTTGTCTGGTACTAGAGATTTAACCCAGGCACAATTTACCACTGAGCCCTGTCTCCAGCCTTTTTATGTTTTATTTTGAGACTGAGTCTTGCTAAGTTGCTGAAGGTGGCTCTGAATTTGCAATACTCCTGCCTCAGCCTCCTGAATTGCTGGGTTTACAGGCGTGCATCATCATGCCCAGCAGAAAGTTTTATATCTTAAAAAGACAAGTTTAGGGATGTGGGTTCAAAGTGTCAGGTTTGAGCCATGTGGTTTGGACCTAGCATGCACCTTTCTGACCTCCAGGTAATCACACTTGCCACTGATTATTTGTACCTTTGCCCCTGGACTCTAGCAATAACCATTGCTGTGGTTTGAATGTATCTCCCAAAAATCATGTGCTCAAAACTTCATGACTAGATCAATGGGGATTATAAAAGGGTTTGAGACCATGAATTCATTCTCTCCCTCCTTGCCCTTTTTCTTTCCACCATAATCCAATGAAGCAGCATGAAGACCCAACCAAATACTGACCCCTTGATTCTGTACCTCACTGCCTCAAGAACCGTGAACTAATGCATTTCTAGTCATTAAAACTGCTTTGTCCCTTGAATTCTGATATAGAACCACAAAATGGACAAAGAATTACATGGAGGCAAGAATTAGATTTAACTTGATAAGGATAGTGAAATCCATAGGATCTGCTCTTAAACTGGAGACTTTGTGGCACAATGGAGAAGCCCCGGGTACCAAGCCAAATTGTCTGGATCTGAGTCCCTCTACTGAACTTATTGACACTATGATTTCGTACACATTATTGAATCTGTGCCCCCATTTCTCATCAAAAGAATTAGAATTTGTTCATTAAATCACTGTTTTGAAACCGGAAATTCCAAGAGTGAACAAAATATGTAAACCCCCTGATTTTATGTAGAGTTTGCTTCACTAATAAAAATACTAGTGTCTTTATTACATGTTTATTAATGAGGATAAAATGACTTTATATGTAAATACTTAGAATAGTTCCTGTCCTATGGAAAGTACATAATGACTGTTAAGTATTGCTGTTATTATATGAACCCCTGATTTATGTGGACTCAAAAGCTGTGAGTATCCGTGGTGTCCCCTTGTCCTCAAACATGACGTCATGTTTCCAGTGCCAGCTCTAAAGAGATCCAGGCCTCAAAGGCATCGGATTTAGCACATCCTGGTTTCCCTTCCTGTCCTGGTGGAAGTGGTTTCCTCACTAGCCTTGGTCCCTGCCTTTGTTGTCCTGCCTCTGTCCCCACATGATGCTGATTTAACCCTCTCTGGAATGGTTCTGGAATCCCCTGCTGGCCCCTTTCCTATGCACCTTTAGCTGTATAAGTTGCTCACCTTTGTGAGCACTGTTGGCAACAGAGTAACCGAGGCTGTGTAAGGGAAATAGAATTCTTCCTATGGGATCTGCACTGGTTTCTTAGCAGAGGGCCCACATACTGCATGTCCACTGAGGCCGAGGTGGGGGAGACCTGTGGCTGTGATCTTCCCCGCCTCCTCTCCCCACTGTTCTGGTTACAAGCCGTTGGGTGTCCTCCCACTTTCTTGTTCCTTGGGACTCAGCTCACCCAGGCTGCCCTTCAGTTCCTTGCCCGACTGAAACAGGTCTATGCTCCTCCTGACTGTGCCGGTTTCACCTTCTCCAGGAAGGCTCCCTTGGTCACCATCGGATCACTCTGCTCCTGTGCTATGTCTCATCCTCTACTTACACCCACAACATACCTGTGACATTGTATTTCCTTTGTATTGTCACATGTTTGACTTCCTACAGCAAATGAAGATCTTTCTGTGAAGACTATGTCCTAATCTTCTTTGTGCCCTCTGTGGCTAGACTCTTACTAATCCAGAGTTTTCCTTTAAAGATGATAGTTTCTGATGATTCTTTTTTTTTTTTCTCCAGCTTCTGATCACACATATGGATTAGGTGTCCAGGACTGCAGAGGACAGATGAGAAATAGCATAATGACAGTGAAGACTGTTGCTGTGACTAACCCAGAGGGTTATAACAATAAATGAGACACACATAGGCAGCAGTTGAACACTGGTCACTGATAAATAAAGAGGAATAAACAGTAATAATTCCTGCTATTTGTACAGATGTTTTATTATCCCAAATTCTTCCACATAGCATATCTTTTAATCTTTATAATAGTAATAGAAAATAATGAGGGCATTTATCCAAATTTCTTGGAAGGTAAAATAGATATTAGGGAGATTGAGGGACTTATCTATTGCCAGATTATGACCAAGGAAGGTCTCAAATTAGATTTCTTGACTCTAACTCTATGTCCTTATATCATGACATGAATGGATGATACTGTTGATGGGCTCATATACTTAATTATACATTATATGAGAGGTACCATACTGATTCTTGTCTTTAGATATATATGAGTAATAAAAAAATGTAATAAACTTCAAGATATCAACAGGCCAGGGAAAAATATAACAGGTACCTACACAATTAAAACTGAGTATGAGGGGCTGGAGCAGTGGCTCAGCAGTTGGAGCACTTGCCTGGCATGCACAAGGACCTGGACTTGAACCCCATCACCGTTTACAAAATTAAGTGTTGGAGAAACAAGAGCCAGATGAAAAAATAAATAAATTTGATTCTTTTTTTCTCTCTCACTCTTCTCACTCCAACCCTCTCTTAAAACAAACAAACAAACTCAGTGTGATAACATTTACACATAGAAATATTAAAAATATCATAGGAACGCAGAGGAATATTTAACCTTCCAGGGAGTGTACTGGGCAAAGAGACTTAGGAATGGCGGGGGGATGAGAAATGGAAGATGCTTAACAACAGCTTCCTGGGAAGACAATGCTGAAGAATATATTCTACTTAGCAAAGAAAGGAATTAAAACTGGATAAAAGATTATCTGGGGGAGAAACAACAGAATGTGCAAAGGAACAGAATCACGCGAAAAGATGGCACAATCTTTCTGAAATTTACTTCAAAGTCTCTTCAAATTGCTACTCCCCTAAAAAGATTAGTTCTAGTGTCCAGATCTTTATTCATTGGAGGATATGTTGTCCCAGCTGCTTAGAGAGATGTCTGCAACAGCTATTGACCGTCAGACCCTTCAAGGATTGCCTCAACTGCAAAGTCCTCTCATCCAAGGTCAACCTCTTTCCCAGAGAACCCACATCCAATAATAGACTAATGCAGGAGTACAAAGACCTGAAAATATTAGTCCAGCTCAGGATACTTCTGAAGGATCATTTTAGCCTGGAGTAGTCCCTATGATGTTGGCTGAGCTGTTGTCAGGGCCATGTTGCCGTCCAACTTCCTCCTGTATCCAATCCCGCTTCCTTCTCCTCCCCTCCACAGGGGAGGGGATAAATATATAACATCTTGGTCTTTAATATATACAGCACTCTCTAATTCTCATCTCAGACTCCGCTACTGGGAAGCCCTAACCTATGATTGCTGATACCAGGAGTGCTCTGAAAATGTAGGAAATAAGACGGTGTTTGAAACTAGATTATTTTCTGCTTCATTGGTGGAAGGTGGATCACAGCTTGGGCACAACATGGAAGTATGATTATTTGAATTTTAGCAAATTTTTATGATATAAGTGTGGAAGGGATAGCATAGC
Organism: Aplodontia rufa; assembly: GCA_004027875.1. Classification (NCBI taxonomy): domain Eukaryota; kingdom Metazoa; phylum Chordata; class Mammalia; order Rodentia; family Aplodontiidae; genus Aplodontia; species Aplodontia rufa. Next base: position 56,732 of record PVKS010004975.1, read on the forward strand.
AGGTACTGGTATCAGGCACTTGAAAAATAAAGCAGCAATAGAGAATTTAAGGACAAAGTCTATTTTCTAAGCTCCCTTTACTAGAAGAAAGATAGCAGAAGCTGGGAGAAATTTATAGGTCATTCAGAGTGGGTGTGAAGATAGAGATCCTTTCTGGGTAACATACATCAAGGGTCATATTTTCTCCAGTAGGAGAACATAGAAATCCTAGGACCAGGACTTGAATTTAATAATCTGAGTAGATGCTCTGAAGAAGGTTAAGCTCCTAATCAAGACAGATCTTCTATGCTAGAATTAAGGCCCTATCTGGGAAAGCATAGAACCCTGACACATTGTGTAGATATTGAGGTGGAGACCCACAAATATCCTGAATCCTTAGATTCCCCCAAATCCTATGAGATTGGGAAACCACTACCTACCCCCACCAAAACCCTTCTCACAGGAAAAAGTACAAGGGCCTTCCCCTGCAAGACAATGAGTATCTCCCTCAGGATATGCCTGCTTCCCTTTCTGGTTCCTTCACAGACAGCTAAGGTTACACTGCAGCATAACCAAACTAGGGATACGCTAGGATACTAAGGGAAGAAATATAGCATACCTCAAAGGAGCTGGAAACCTTGCCAGCATGTACCAGCAAGAGCTGGGAAAGGATACAGGAGATCACATGTGGAGGGAGCTGGATCAAAGAAATGATAAGGCAGAATTTATCACTTTGGCGACACTCTAGTGTAAGGGTTTAGAATAATGGCAAAATCCCCAGAAGATAGTGAAAACTCACTTCTTTATACCTGGCCGTCTACTTTGTGTAGAGAGAGAAGGGATCCAAGTTCAGACTAATTAGCAGTGGCAAATAGCTCAGAAGTCCAATCACAGGCTGCAGAGAGAAGCAGGAAGATTAGAGACAAGAAGAGCTCCGGAAGAGGCACTGGAATAGTATAGGAGAGTGGGCTCGATTATAAAAACCTTGGTATAGCATGGTGTCCAGGAGATAGCACCCAACATGAAAAAGGTGCTGAACAACTGCACAGCCAAAATGACTCAGCCAGCCAACACCAGCCTGCCCTTATCATTGTCTACCTGAAAGCTGACGTCATGGGTACACATAAACGGGGTGGCGGACACGGGAAGACTGAAGTCTATGAATGTATACAAGAGCATGGGTTCCTACTTACTAAGGCTAACTCAGTTTTTGCATCTGCTGAATATCCAATCTGCCAGCAACAGAGAATAATGCTGAATCCCTATTATGGCCACATTTTTCCAGGAGACCAACTTATCACTTGGTTTGTCTTCCTTATGAGCAGCGCCTTAACTAGCGCCCTTATGCAGTGATTTACAGAATGTCTGTTCCTCTAAAATAGACTCATATAATACTACATCAAGGGAACTAAACACATAGCAAAGTAGATGTGGAAGTTGGGCCATAATCATGGGATCTTTGGGTTATATAATATATTCATCTCATTACATGGAAACTAGTAACCTGACAGAACATTGAAATAGCGTTTTGAAGACATAGCTGAAATCCCAGCTCAGAAACAAAGGTTTACCAGGATGAAATATCATCTTTTTAGACTAGTACATACTTTGATTCAAAGAACTTCATAAGTGCTGTGTTTCTCTACCCCCACACGAATCTAGGAATGAAGGAATAGAAGCAAACGTGGTCCCAACTCTCATTCGTGACCCTTCTCTGAAACTCTGGATCCAGTGAGTGTTGAGATTTTGGTTCTCAAAGGAAGAACTCTTCTGCCAACAGAATGGTAATGATTCCACCTTAGCATAAGCTCTGACTGCAGCCAGCATCAGGATTCTTGTGCCAAGAAACAAGATGGCAAGAGAAGGAGCCACTGTTTGGGCAAGGAAATAAACCAATCATCAGATAGTGTTAAGTCTGCTACACAACAGAGGAGTGAGGAGCAAGTCTGATTACAATTGCAAATCCTGGTCTTGAGAAGAGCATGATGACTCGGAATTGTCACTCAAGGCTGAGACGATGGGTTGTGTCATTAGGTAAACAACAGACACCAACAGAAATGCTAGGTGAAAGTGAGAACAATCTAGAAATGCAATGAAGGAAGGAGACAACGAGCATGTGCTGTCACCCTGAGATGAGCTAGAGCGTTGGGGCTATAGTTTGCCTCACTAACTTCCTGTTCTCAGTTATCCCAAGAAGAGACATCCAGCAGAATATTAAAGAGCTGCTTCCTAAATGAATCTTGGCAAGCAAATTTGAAAGGAGCAAGGGGTCGACTGTGGTGGACAATCTGACTCGCCACCCGGATCTCTTTCAATAAAGAATTTGTGCCAGTAACCTAAATGATATGAGAAGACAGCTGTCAGCTGTCAGCCCTTCAGAGACTGCCTGCCTCAGCCGCGAGCAGCCCTCTTGCCCAGTGCTCTCTCCTTGCTGTGAATGTTCCCACCCAATGACTGGTGCAGGCTTGTAAAGGGCTGGGCACCTCAGTCCAACACAGAAGGGCCACTTTAGTTCCAGAAGTCCCTGCGGAAATGTCTAAGGTAGATTTTGTATCTGTGTCTCAGATCAATACCCTCTTCTCCCTAATCTTTTTTTCTTTTTCCACCTCTACAGAGTTGTTTCCAAGGATACCCCAAAGTCAATATGCTGTACGCCAAACTCCTCCTCAGAGTTTCTTAATATAACTTATTCTACGGCAGATGAGAATTTATGTAAAGAGAAATAAAAATGTCTAGGTCATTTGAGTATTGGAGAAAGAAGTTCCATTTTATTTCCACAAGCAATATGGTAGTAATATGACGGGGCCACGGATAAAGTTATTTAATGAAAATTAAGAGGAAATAAAGCTACTCAAACTTTGTCTCCTTTTTCACTAGAAATTCTTTCAAGATATAGTGCATAAGGAGGGGCACATGAATAGCAGGAAAGAAGACCGACCATGTTTGTTGCACAGATTTGCTTGTCATCATGAACAGGGACACTAACATGCTCTCTGGCTTTCTGTTCAACCCATATGTGACGAAAGGCTTTTACTTGGCATAGAGAGGGCACAGGAAGTTACCCTGGGGCACCTCCAGAGCTAGGTACACATTTAGCTAGAAGAGACAGAGGCATGCCCCTTCCTCCCTGCTGACAGCCCTCAGAGACAGCACTTGACCCAAGAGGCCCCCGAGGCTGGCAAATCACAAGGTTACTGAATAAGCAATCGCAGGACTGAGTGTGACCAACAATGCCTTAATAGAGATTGCAATTGGCTAAATTTTCAGCCCAAATGACCATTCTTGGCAGACAAATAGAATCCCAAGGACAGAAGGAAACCTTCAAATGTTTATGTAATTTTCTACAGGGGAAGAGCTTACTGATTCTAGGAAGGGTGGGTCCCTGAAGGCTAGTGGCCACACTCCGGTGATAACTCTGAGCTTTAACACTTTGGAAATTCACCTTTAAAGTTTTTGTCTGAATTTCAAGGCACAATAGGCAATTCACTCACTTCCTCCCAGAGGACCTGGCACACGTGATTGTGTCCCGAGGAAGGCAATTATCACCTCGAGGTAGTCTGCTGGAAGCATCCTTCCAGCACAGACTTAGAGGAAGTGGGCCCACATGACCTTCTCAGAAAGATAATCACAAGGTTGGGAAGCAAGATTATGAAGAGTTTTTATAATGAACTTCTCAGTCAAGCATATGCACAACTTCCAACCCAGAACAGGCTTTCCTGAATTCTCTCATTGTCATTTATTATTTTCATTACAATTTCTAGGCAGACAGAATTTATAATAATTGTTTAAATAATTTTCTTTCAATTCATTTCTTTGAGGGCATAAATTATATTTACTTTGTATGATATAATGCCCAGAGATACCTGCAGTGTTTTAGTCGCCTTTCTGTTGCTGTGACCCAAGGTCCTGACAAGAACAATTTCAAGAGGAAAAGTTTATTTAGGGGCTCACAGTTTTGGAGGTCTTAGTCAACAGAAGGAAGGACAGCTCCATTCCTTGCGGCTTTGCATGAAGCTGAACATCATGGTGGAAGACACAGCTCCAGAGAGCAGACAGAAACTCCACTCCAGATGCACAATATACACCCCAAAGGCACATCACCATGGACCCACCTCTTCCAACTACACCCAACCAGGACACAATTACCAGTTAATTCCTATCAGGGGATTAACTCACTGAATGGGTTAAGGCTCGCATAACCTAATCATTTCACCTTAGCCTTCACATTGTCACATATAAGCTTTTGAGGACACCTTACACTTAAACCATGTCACACACTCAGATGGCTTCTAGATTTGCAAGGTAGTGTCTTTAGAACTCCTACTGCTGAAAATGGACACCAAAATGATGGGCAAAGGGTGGGGAAAAAACTCAGGGTGTTCTCTCTGGAAGGAGTGATTCCATTTCCTCTATCCCCATTCCAATACCCTCTGCCTCCTCCATGAAGCAGCCCACATCAACTCAGTCAGATTAAACCTCTCCTGTGTCTAATTCAAGATGCCAGTTTTCCCTTCTATAATAGCTCTTATTATAAACTGCCTGTGCCCATCTGTCTTCCCACCTCTTCAAGGACAGGAGCTATGTCTTATATGTCTTATATACCTTAGGCTTAATTAGAGTGCCTTGCATACAGAAAGTATTGGGCAAATATTATTAAAATGAATCAAAATGATGTAATTGTGTTATAGGAATAGTTCTTCCAGAAGAAAGAAGAATGCAGGATGGGTAGACAAAGTAACTTTTGTTACAAGTTAAGAATTGGACTCATTTTCAAAATTTCTATCCATTCATTGTAAGCATTTGACCTTTACTTCAATTTTGCATCAGAATTGAATTACTGTTTTCTACCTACATTTTGTAAAATTTGGATAACATAAAAGATGAAGGTGGCAATGCTTGTGAGGTGTTCTCAGATCCTTTTATAAAAGTCTTCTGATGCTGTTTTCCCAGAATAAAAGTCAGTTTCTCCTAAAGGATATTCACATCCATAGAGCCAAATAGAAGAGTTGATATATTGGCAATAAGTCAAATGAGGCTGAATATACATGCTAGGGAAATGCAAAAGGACAGTTAAGTCAAGATATTAGCTGAGGCAGGATCTTGCTCAGCTGTGGAGGTGGGAAGCCCACCATTAAGCAAAGACATTCAAGGGGAGCGCAGGAAAGCCTGCCAAATGCCACAATACAGAGCAGAGGAGAACACAGGCTGCAAAATGTCACTGTTGTGGAAATGAAAAATGCCCAAGGTGAGAGGAGAACAATTCTGAGGAAGCTGAGCTGTAGGTGAAAGTAATCAGTTGGGAAAAAATGAAAATAAAAGCTCTAAGAGAGGAGGGAAAAGTAGCAAGAAGCTCAGGTAAATAGTTAAGTCAAGAGGTCATCCGCAGAGATCAGGGCTGCTATCCACCTACCCACATGCTGAGGGCACCCCAGCAAAGGCACAACAGGAAACCTTCCTCAGTGCACGTCAACCTCACCTTGTCCCTAAGACTTAGCAGTAATGCTGTCTTTGAGAAATGACATATAAAGCTTTGGGTTATTTTTATAAAAGAATATAATTTATATTGTCAAAGGGTCAAGATGGAAAATGTGTACCTTAACTCAAATTTGAATCCAATGAAGCATAGACTTATGTAAGAGGTAACATGATCCATGTAATGGTGACATTTTGTCAGCGTTTTGTTGTTTTGTGTTTTCACCTAACAGTACGAATTCACTCTTTACCACTGCGATTCGTGCTGCCACAAACTGTGAACGAGACTCAGAAAACGGGGAGCCTCTGACTGCTCCATATCCCTGTTGTGCTCTCAGTTCAGAGACTGTAAAACCTGGAAGAAAACATCTAAAGATAGGAAAGAGACGGTGTTAAATCCTCAAGGGCTCAAACAAATTTCTTCCCATTTTATACTGCTGAGATCTGTCCAGAGGAAATAATTTTCAATCGCACCAAAGTTCACTGTAATAAATTGGTGATTATAGAGAGGAACAAAATTCATGACTTCCTTGGCAATCCCTGGACTTGACCTAACAGCAATATTTCTCATGGTAATAAGACCAATGGCAGGGAATAATTTCTATTCACTGCATTAAATCTATTAAATTAAAAAATTAGTGTTATAGTTCTAAGGATAATAAGATTTTGTCCAAGAAGGTAGTATCATTGTGCCTTTCTATTTTCATCCAGATTCTTGTTCCTCAGTTATCTGAAACAAATCTCCTAACTGGTCAGGTGATTCACAGACTCACATGATATTATTTGTTTGAAATGCCTACGCCGGGCATTTAGAAATTAAGTGCCTTAATTAATTGGCTGGTGCAAAGTTTAAAATAACAAAAAGGTGCAAAGAATGACAAAGTCTAGACTTGGAGATTTGCTATTTCATGTTCTACACAGAGAATAAAAGTTGTTATACTCTCTTAGCTCTGATGCTCAACTGCTCTTTAGTTAAGTATCTTAGGCATGTCAGCCATAACACACATCAAACAAATAATTATTCAGTATTACAGGGCTCCTTCCCACTGACTCAGCAAGCTAATTACCACCACCTTTCTCACTGTCCTGTCACTAGACTTTAAGCAAAAGGAACTTAAGGGCAAAGCTTCCAAAAAGTTGACCACCAATAATTTCACTATCTGGAAATACACCACTTTAAAATATTTTAAGTTTCAAAAGATCTGTGATCCAATTTCAAAAGATCATAATTTGTGTAGTTTCCAGTGAAGTGGCTTCTAAATGTCCCACTTACTTCACAAGGGATAAAAGAACTTCATTGTGTTATATATTTTAAAAAGATTCATTTTAGTGGTTTGATTGAGATTAGAATGAGAGTCATTCTTAAAAGCATGCCATTTAATTATTTATTAAATGAGCCTAATTATTCTTGGGTTTGGTAAACTCAGAGATTGATGTTAAAGAAAATCTATAAATATATATAATTTCATCTTTCCATTGAAAAATAATTAAAGAGTAAATAAAAAAATCCTTAATCTAAATTAAACATAATCCTAGCAAATTGAATTGAAGTTTATTCAAATATTTGCTTATTTGTCCAAGAGCTTTGCTTTCAAATAAGAAGGATGCTCTTAAAAAGCAAGTGCTACTAAATAGCTGTCATTCCCTAGTGTGATATATCTGAAATTTTTTTTACTATCAATTTTGTTTCCAAATAGTTTAGTCCCTGATTCAAGATGTATATTAAACAATCCTGTGCCAAAAAGAAAGAAAAGAAACAGAGAAAGTAAACCTTTTCATTTAAACAATAAAACTAGCTCTGATTTTGATATGACAATTACATTTAGAAAATAATCATGAGCTCACAAAATAAGACTTTAGTTTCAATAAATGGGTTAATTTGAATAATTAAACTACATAAGTAGAAAAAAGGTAAAGAATTAATTAGAGTATTATTTAATTTTGACTTTATTCTCTCTAGCAAAATGAGAAAAAATGAACTCCCTGGAGAAAACAATAAAATATTAAAATACCTTCAGGACTGATTCTTTTTGCACTACAAAAGGAGAAATATGTTTGAGTTACAAACCTAGTCTCAGCTCCTAATGCATAGTAAATGCTTGACAGTTTTGAAAATCTAAACATCATGTGGCTGATCCCTTGCTCAGGATATCAGTGGTATTAATACATAAGTGGTCATATTTTTAACCATTAATATGGATAGATAAATAGATAGTTCTCCAAAATGACAAAAGAGTCCATGATTGTTGTACTGAATTGAGTAACAGTACATAATTAAATGAATGATCCATTCATTCAATAAATACTTATGTACTATCACTTGTTAGATTCTTGATCTTCAGTAATAGATTATAGATCTGCCTAAAACAAAATCTGCACAGCTCACAAGGCTGAAGTTAACATATTCTTTTAAATTAGTCTCCTAAGACTAAATTTAAGGCAGTTTAACTGCATTTGAAATGAAATATCTGGAAGTCAGATTTGATCTGTTCCATGGTCGAATGGTAAAGAAATTACTAAGTGGAACATTTGAGATGAACATTGCAAAGAACATCATCAGGAGAAGAGGTAATGAACTGTGACTCCATTTCCCCAGGAAAGTAGTCAAAGGTCCTGAAAATAATTATACCCCTCACAGTGGGCAAAAATGTCCTCCTCAAAGAGCTGTGCCAATTGGGTCATTAAGAAAACTCTTACATCGAAAGTTGCCATTGGAATTGTTTTTTAGAACAACTCTGCTGTCAAGTAGGAAGAAATGGACCATGAAATGTTTGATGTTTCTGGCTTAAAACTAGAAGGACCGAAGAACAACAGTTTGTTGCACGGGAAGAATTCTACAATAAGTTTGAACCAGATAACCTGTTCAGTCTTTACCATGTCTCATTTCTGTGATTCAACTCTAGTGCAGTTAAGCCCACCATAAAAATAAAGCCATGTGGGAACCTGGACATCAATAACAACAAAAATAATAAAACCCTGAGTTGCTTCCTTAGATGAAAGTCTCTGTGCTTTACAAAGCACTTTGCAAGCATTGTCTTTTCAATGCTCACCAAATTCAAGGTGCGTATGAAGTAAATATTATTATCCCATTTTGCAAATGGAAAATTGAGAGTCATGCAGTTTGACTTGCTCATGGCCACAAAACAAGTCGACAAGGGGCGTAGAGCTATTGATACTCAAAGGTGAGATTCTAGGAAGCATTAGTGCCCAGTGACATTCCAGAGGTTAAAGTAAGGTCTGTTTTCAGGATGTAGTAATGGTATAAATAGGAAAAAGGCATAAAATTACAATTCTAAGTAAAGGAATTAAAGCAACATAATGTGAGCTTTAACAAAGTTTCAAAATGTTGAGAGAATATAAATTTATGTACCTGTGTAATCTCCCAAAGGCTGGCTTTGCAGAGGACAGTAGGAAGGTACAAGAAAGAGTCAAGATACTGAATTAAAGTGATAGTATTTCAAGAAAGTCATACCCAGAAGTCAGAATTACCAGTTATCTGCTGTTTCATTTTAATAAGAGACTAACTGAATTCTATTGTACTAAATTTTCTTTTTTTTTTTTTTCCTTGGGTACTGGGGAATTAACCCAGGGATTTATGCATGCTAAGCACATGCTTTACCACTGAACTATGCCTTCAGCCCAGGTCTAAATTTTTGAGCCATATTCAATGTACATGGCACTAGTTCTGTACTTGACCTTAGAGCAAGTTCCTTCATTATCTGGTCACAAAAAGTAAAATAAAATAGCAAAAATAAAGAAATAAACCCTATCATTTAACTATAAATAAACGAGTAAATGACTTGATAGATAACATAAAATTTCCAAAACTGACAGAAAGAAACATTTTCATCATCCTCTTCTTTGGGAATACAGTTAAATTTTCTTCCATACATAATAGATAAATCAGACCTAACTCCTTGTCCACAAGGACAGGAAAAGATCAAAAGAAGAAAAGTGTCAACAGCAAAGGGACTTTTCAGAAGGGCTGCTGTTCTGCAGATTGTCTTGGGCAGCTTCATTTCCTAACTCTTTGCTCAGCTCCTTATTCTAGCCACGCATTTCCCTAGCCGCAGCTCCACTTGAGCACGCTGAAGCTACTTGTCCTTCAATCATTGTGAGCATGTCACACCTGCCCTGTGGGCACCAGATACTGGGGACTGTGCTTCAAGGAACCACAGAGGTCCTAAATGCCCTTAATTTAGACTGCTGAGTCAGAGGCAGGATGGACTGAGTGAAGGAGACAGTGTGAAGGAGACAGTGTGGTGGCATGTCACAGCATCTCTTCACCAACCCAAAGGGGTGGACATGCATTTTTCCTTTCTTTTAGCATTGAATGTATGTAGACTATGGTTATTGACTGTGGTTAGATACTTGTGTTCTCAGTCTTCTGGAATATAACTAAGTATTAGTTAATGAGAATGACTAAAACGGGAGGAAGGCAATCAAGTAAATAAAGGAAGGAGAAAAGCCATTTCTGAGGAATGGGGATATAGTAACAGAAGCACTCATGAGATAATACATTGATTTCATCTTGTTTCCATCTCCACTTATAGTTAGTCTTTAGAACTAACAAATATACCAAAAAAATTAATCCGTAAGCCTAGCACTATTTTGTGCTAGACCATGAATAGTCACATGACAATCTATGCATTCTTATAACTAGCACAGCAGGAATATACCTAATGATGGTAAGAGGTGTGAGAACCTCCATAATTCCTATCGTGGTTCCCTCTTGAACCAGACACAGAACCTGGCATTATCAATTTGTAAACACTGCATTGACTAACTTCTTAATTCCTTCAACTCCAGCTTTCATCCAGAGCCAGGCAGTTAATTACCTTTTCCATTTGTCCATACACCAAGTGTGTATTTTATAATTATATAAAGTATTTGTTTACATATTGATATATTTACATGTACCATGTATTACACATTGTATTGTATAATGCATATATTGTACATTCTGAGAGTTTTTAAGAATTACAGTTGTGATGGTGAATGCTGTGATGAGCCACCTAAATTCCCCGTAAGATGAGAATGAAGAGCTTATTCTTCTGCTGCTGGGAGTGCTGTGTGAAAGTGGTTGGTCCTGCTTTGGAATTCTCTCACCTGAATAAAAACATCTCACTTGTGGTTGTGTTGCCTTCTGGTTACTGGTCTTCCATATTCAGTAACTGATCAACCCTTTTACTCAACTCTGCACAACTCAGAAGGGCTGTTCCAGCTCCAGAGCTCCCAATTAAGCTTGGATAGTTATTACAGAAAGATTCAACTTTTTTCTCTGCCAAACTCATCTTCTTGCCCTCTCTTCTGTGTGATTGATTCCTAGGAGCACTCTCAGTATCTATCTTCCTGGGCTTTCTTCCAATAGGTAGAAGTCATATCAATCAGTGTTTCTTACTGAAGACTTAAAATAAGATAATAAATATATCAGTCCAAAGACTGGACAGATCAACAATGTCACAACTATGCTTGGAGTTTGAGAGATAGAGGACAAATGGTTATTTATAATCCAACAGTAATAGTCCTTCAAAGTGAATTCCACCTTTTGCAGAAGTTTGGATATAGGATTTGAGGATAATTTGATTTAGAAATACATCCAGCTTCTGTTTTAATGTTCTTAGAGTAGAAATATGAATTCAGTACTAAGAAATGCTTATTTGCCCTTTATAGTGAGGGTTGCCTACTGACACATGAAAATCGTGGGGCAGTAGAGGGACACTAAGGTTGCGAATGCCTCCCCTTGCCATGCAAGTTTTAGCAAGTCATGTGAGCTCCTCATCTTTCCTTCCTTCATCTGTTCAAGGACAATTATGAAACAAACTGTGTTATCTGTTCTGCTTGATGCTTGACATATTGCATGAGTCCAACCCTTTAACCTCACATTAAGGGAGGCTCATGTTCTAGTAAGACTCCAGGGAAGTACTAAGAATGTTCATATTATAGCTTGATAGGTACAGAAATTTCTTAAAGTCTAGAAATTATGGAAAGTTCACGGAAACTTTCTCTGATTTCTCAGACTCACACTTTTTACCATCTCTTTGTCTTCACCGTATATTATAGAACTTGATTATTCCCTAAGATGCTCGTGGATGCCGATTTTCTTGATTTTGATCTAGCCTCCAAATGACAGATAGCCTCCAGTGCCTGTCAGAGATAGGCACTTCCTGCGCCCTCATTTGGAGAGAGGTATATTGTCTGCTGGATTAATTCTAAGAAAGTAGCCTGAGCAAAATCTTTGCATTCTATTCTCAATCAAATGTAAAGTAACTTTCATCAAACTTAACCAATCTAATAAATTTCAATAAAAATCACCTAAATCTCTGACTCATGGTTCAATTAGTTGATATCCTCTCAAAACCCTTCCATTTCTCTTCATGACCATTTCCTAGGGGCTTATAAGGGAAGACTTCCTTGCCTTTGCTAAGTTGTCTCCTGTACTCCAGGAGTACGTAGAATCTACTTGAGTGTGACACCTTTGACTGCTGCTCCTGCCACCTCTTCCATGACACCCCTGACACCTGGGCCAGGGAGCCTCTTCCCAATGTCCACCCACAGGGTGACAGACATTAGACAACCAGCAGCACTCTGCATCCTCTGTGTTCTCCACAGCATTCAAGCCACGCCATGCAGCGAATTGTGGGAAATGAAGCTAGAAAGAGTGCAGGGACCAGAGCAAGGCATGTCCACCCTGCCAGAGTGCCTAGGCTTAACCTGTAGCCAGGAGGGAGTCATTTCAGTGTTTACACAGAAGCTTGACTTGACACATTTATTTGGGTTTTCCAAACCTCACTGTAGATGAAGTTTAGAGGATAGACAGGAGGGAGGTGGAGATTGTTGGGTAAGAAAAAAAATGGTTAGGAGGATTCTGTCACAGTGTAAGAAAAAGAAGGTGCAGGCCTCATCTTGAGCAGTGGCAGTGTCTGTGCTGTCTGGAAGGAGGAATGTCTTCTCTGGGCTATGTTTATTAATCTTCTATTAGCATTGGTCAATGATGTTTAATCCCAAGAGATTGAAAAGCAGGGGGAAAAAATCCAGAGAATTTCTCTCAAGACCTCAGGTAACACCTCCAGCAGCGGTTGTATTTCCTCCTTGGCTCTAGCTCCTGTGTGCACACGTGCCGCAGCTCTGGCTTCTACCCAAGGATCCCACCCCTGGCTCTGGGAAACCTGCTTCCTCCCTTTGTCCCTCCAGCCCAGAGTTGATTAGAGCTTCCTGCCACATCTAGCATGAGTTGATTCATTGTCTCCTGTTTGACTTCTCACCTTTTCCATCACCTGCACAACCAATTCTCTAAAATTCTCTCTTCTAAAATATTTGAAGAGATTTTTCCTGGTTTGATCCTGAATGATACAAGAGTGCACACATTTGAGAAATATTTAAGAGGCAGAATTGTTGGGATTTTATGAAGGTAGTCCATACTGACTGGTTCAGAGTCAGCCTCCCTCTTCTGTACCTACCAGATGATGGTTGTGTTGATTCCTCAGCTGGCTATAACCTCTTTACCCTCTTCTTCAGTGGGAAGCTATTTGCAGTACTGTAGAAATTTATACTCCTCAAATTCCTTGTAACAAAAGTAAAAGATCAAAAATTATAGGATGCTGCCTGCATGAGGCAGACAAGTTTCTGCAGGTTTTCAATTTCCACAGGACTCATTCAATATTCTGGGTCTGCCAGGCTTCAGACTTTCAGCTCCTGCAGACTGAGAATGGGAACCCTACTGGATCAGGCCAGATCCCACGGGCCAGACATCAGGGCCAAATAGAACACACTACTGAAACCCAACAGAACAATCAAGATGCCATTTTGCTGGGTGTGATCAGGACAAAGGAGTATTATTTTCCAGTGACAATAAAAGGGCATGGTGACTTGCTGAGCATATGGATGTACAGGTCATAGAGGATGGTATAGCATAAGAGTAGAGCCTAGCCTGGCCAGGTAAGAGGAAAAATGGACCCTAAGAAATGATGAGGATGCTGCTACACTGCCTTGCCTAAATAGCAGTGTCCCCTCCTGCAGAGGACTACCTCATTTGTAACTAATAAAGGTACAATGGAAGTTGAAAAACTGACATGCCTCAATTTTACTTAATTTATTATTTTCTTATTAAATAAACTTTGAATTGCATAATAGCTTTAGTTTATGGAAAAGTTGACAAGATAATACAGAGAGACCCAATTATGCCCCCTCACCCATTTCCTCCTACTATTAATTTTTTTTAATTCATGGTTTAATTGACTAATGAATCTTTTTTTTTTCAGCACTAAAGATTGAACCCAGACCTCATGCATGCTTGCCAAGTACTCTACCACTGAGCTATATTTGTAACCCTTTTAAAATTTTTCATTTTGAGGAAGGGTCATACTAAGTTGCCCAGATTGGCCTCAAACTTGCAGTGGTCCTGTCTCAGCCTCTGGAGTAGCTGGTGCCACATGTGTGTACCATCACACCCTGCTATTAACATCTTACTGAGGTATATTTATCAAAACCAGGAAACAATATTGGTATATTACTGCTAACTATACTCCCCACTTTATGGGAATTTCATTAGTGTTCCCTAATATGTATTTTTATTAGGATCCTACTACCTTACATTTAGAGACACTTTATTTTTATTTTCAATCTATATTAATTCTTAAGTAAAAAATAATTTTCTCATTTATTTTATTAAAGGAATGCCCAAATATACCCCCAGAATTATGTATGTTATCTCTAACGTCAGTACAATTCCTCAGGGAAGACTCAGCTGAATCCTCTTCTTCATGAGCATGTACCTAGAGTGCTTGAAGGCAAAGGAGCCAAACCACAGGTTCAAATCTCAGTCTACCATTTCCTATGTGCGCAGCTTGGGAAAGTACTCAAATGATTAATCCCTCTGGACTTTAGTTTTCTCATTAATAAAATAAAAAACACTAGTACCTTACCTCATGTGTGATATGTACACTAAGATTAGTAATGCATATAAATCACTTTGAATTTGTGTGCACAGTAAGCATCAGCCTTTCTCCACACTTATCATTCTTTTAATGATAATGTTTTATATCTATCTTTATTTCTAGATTGCAAAAACTCCTTATGACTTCAAGGCTATTTCTGCCTAATTCATAGTAGGTGTAATGGTCTAGATATGACGTGCCCCCAAAAGCTCATATGTGACACAATGCAAGAAGGTTTAGAGGTGAAATGATTGGGTTTTGAGAGCTCTAACCCAACCAGTGACTTAATTCTCTGATAGTGTTTAACTCATTTCTCAACAGAAGATGGAGAGGATGTGGTTGGAGGAGGTGGGTCATTGGGAGTGTGCCTTTAGGGTCTATGTTTTATATCTGACAAGTTGAGTCTCTCTCTGCTTCCTGGTGTGATGTCCTGAGCCCCTATCCTCCACCACACTCTGCCACCATGATGTTCTGCCCTACCTTGAGCCCCAAGGAATGGAGTTGCCTATCTGTGGATTGAGACCTCTGAATCCGTGAGCTTCAAATAAACTTTCCCTCCCTTAAAATCGCTCTTGTCAGGTCTTTTGGTCATAGCAACAAAAAAGCAGACTAAAACAGGAGGTGCTCAGGAAAAAATTCCTTAATTGTTTCACAAGCTGAGTGTAGAGCCATCAGCTAGCCATGTGAAATGTGAAAAACTGAAGGACCAGAAGTAAATAAGATTTAGATGGAATGATAGATCTCTAGATAGTTGCATAGTCATGCATATGGGGGGTGTAGGTCGATGCAAAGGTCAAATGGGGACAAACTATTTTTTATTTTGTTTATTTTATTGACAAATAAATGTTTTTATGCTTATGGTGTGCAACATGATATATTGAAATATTGTGAAATAATGGAATTGAACTAATTAATGTGTGTAATACTTCATGTACTTATTATATTTGGGGGTAAGAACACACAAAAAATACTCTTAACAATTTTCAAATATACAATATATTGTTCTTAACTATAGTCATCCTGGTGCACAATCTCCTGAATTTATTCCTTCTTATTTAGATGTTCTCAGCAGTTGATCTATGACACTCTGTTCCTGCTCAAATTTAAGTTCAATTTCTCTTCATGTGCGACATGTCCTGAAAGGGAATGTATTTTTCTGAGATTAGCAATTAACAGTTCAGCAAGAGGACATTGTCCTTTCAAGCATTTGTAGTGGAGAATGACAGAGGGGATTCTGGATGCAGTTCCCAGCTACAGCTTTCTGATAAAGTTGGCATTAACAGCGCACAAGAGAGAGACAAACATTATATTCAAGAGGAGTCAGTATTCAAGTTTCTCGCCAAGTGCCCTGGGAAAATGAGTGTGCTCCATGTGTGAATGTACACTGGGGTTCTGTGAACTGCAAGTCCAGATGTCTATAAAGCCACCTATATTTCTGCTATCAATGCAACTTTAAAATGTGCTGCACTCTTATCCAGACCTCCAGTCAAGGAAGTTGTTAAATGCATTTTTTTCTGCTTTCCTGTAGGTTGCCTTTGCCTTTGAAATCTTGCTCAGCAGTTGTCCCACAGGGTGGAGGTGGAAGGAGCAGCTGCAGCCTGGCTTCTGCTGTCATCTCTCTGGTATGTTGCTTCCTTGCACTCTCCTGTCGGGGAAGATCCCACCCATCCTTTACATTCCTCCTGTGCAAGTTGTGTCAAGGAGAGGCAAGTGAGGAAGTGATTCCCATCCTCTGGGGTGTAATCAAAAAGGAAGGTTTTAATTAGCTTCTCAGGATGTTCTCAGTTTCTGCACAAAACGGCCCTTTCCTTCTTTGGTATTAGAGTACCCCTTGGATTCTTCAAGAAATGAGTAGTTTTGCTCTGTTAGGCGCTAAACTCTTGTGTATTTGCTAAGGAGTCACGGACCCTCTCCTTTCTAGCACTTTTCAAGGTTCTAATCTTACATTTGTTTGTATAATTAGCCAATTTATAGATGCTCCACTACAATGAGCACTCCACTAAGGCAGTGCTGGGTCCAGTTTTGTTCTCCATTGTATCCTGAGCTCCAGGCAGTGTGCCTGGTCCACAGTAGACCCTCAATAAATGGTTACAAGATAAAATGATGAACATATATTAAAGACGTTTCCACTATAGCAAACACCAATAAATGAAGTATACACCAATATACTTAAGCACATGTGACTGCAGGGATCGCATCCGCAAGAGACTTCTAGAAGAGGAATTGATGGAGATAGGATCTTTCCTACGGACCAGACACTCTTCTAAGTGCTTTGCGTATGTTGTATCTATCCGCTCAGAGAACCCCCATGATACCGTGAATTTGATTCTGCTATTTTCCTTGCTTTTCAGATGTACAATCTGAGACACAAAAAGAGAGGTTGCTATGGTTTATATGGCATGTTCCCCAAATGTTCATGTTCTTTCTGGAAGCTTGGTCCTCACTGTAACAGTACTCAGAGGCGGGACTTGTTGGGTGGTGATTAGTTCATTGGGGACTTTGGAAGGAATGGTGTAATGCCACAATTGCAGGAATAGGTTAGGTCTCAGGGGCTGAAGTGGTTACTGCAAGAGTGGGTGATTATGAAGCAAGTTTGGCTTTCTGGTCCCTCTTGTCCTCTCCCATCATGGGAGCTCTTCTGCAAACACACTCACTTACCCTGCTCTTAAGCTCTGCTGTGTTAAGATACATATGCAGCCCTGGCCAAATGTGGCTGTCTGATCTTGGACTTTTAACCCCTGAAACTGTAAGCTTAATAAATCTACTTTCTTTCTAAATGACTTATCCTAAAGTATTTTCTTATAACAAAGGAAAATGGACTAAGGTAGAGGTTTAGTAATAATTCCCAAAGCCACATAGCAACTAGAGCCCACGACACAGCCTGGAATGTAACACAGCCCAGCTGGCTCTAGAGGGTGTCCTGATATGCTTGCAAGTCTACCTCCTGGGGTGCTGTGTGGATGGATAGCACTTCGGATCCACACATTATAACTAACGTGAGTGATAATATCCTAACCAGCCAAAAGAAAAAATAACAAGATTAGCTCTAATCTGGACAAATATGGATAAATTTATATTTAAGGATGCCCATATATAAACACACAATTAAGATTTGATAAGATCAGAGAGTATGTATCATAACCAGCAAAATTAATGATAAGCACAATTTTTCTCTTGAATGTCTTTAATATCAAATGCACTTAGAAATAGATTGAGTTAAAAACCTTCCTTATTATTTTCTAAAATATCACCTTAAGGACAGTTGTCACAAACAAATACAAATTAACTCTACCCCAAAGACTTCACGGCAAAATTCCAGGTGACTGAAGAACAGAGATTAACTCCTCTTAAAATGAGACTTGTGTATAAAGCAATGCTCCTACAGCACTGAATGATATGTACTGGAATTCAAACTGGAATTTTAGACAGCAAGAAATGGCCAGGAAAACCTTTCTCTCTTTTCTAAATTTTCATTGAACAGTGGTCCATTTTTCTTATTATCAACATTTAATGTGCATTTCTTAGCTCCCCACAAACACTGAAAACTCCATAAACCAGCAACTGAGTCTTGCAGTAAAAGGCAGTGTCCCAGAAAGAAATGAACAGAATGTTTATTAGTAAGTGGAATTACCACTTAGCATTTGTCTAACCTTGGATAAGTTATTTAAGTTCTTTCCTCCTTGATTTATTCCTCTATTAGAGCAGATTATAGAGTATTATTAGCGGGAACTTTGAAAGAGCATTTGGTACTTTCATTAAGCATGGAAGATTGAAATGTATGCTTTATTCCAGAAACACATTAAAATTTTAGCAAATGAATAAAAATTCTCAAACCCATAAGGGCAAAGAGAAAAACAGGAGAGATATGAATGCTTTATAGATACACTCATATAAATATGTACAAATTTGTGCAACTAGACATTTGTTCATAAACACATGTCTGTATGTGGATTTTAGTTGTACATGTTTGTGCACAGAAATGGAAAACAACGGAATGATCTGTAGTAACAACTTGGCAAACATGAAACTGCAGTGGGTGAAGTGATAAGGAAGTCTTATTTGCATTTCAGACTCTCAGAAGGCTTAGGAGTCCAGAGAGAGGAAGCATTTTGAAAATGGGGTGTTGGAAGGGACAAAAAGAGGAAGACTGATTGAAAGACTTTGTAAGGAGCAGTGAAACACCTGGATGCCTTCCCTTCCCACACAGCCAGGTGTCTACATGGCTTAACTGTGAATGATGTACATATTAACATAGCAAGGTACTGGCTGAAGAGTGATCCAACCCAGTCTTACAATTTCAATCATATTAAAATATAGAGGAAGGAAAGTACGTGTTGAGGTCTAGAAGAGGTATTTGAAGATGCTAAATCTTTGCCTTCCACTGTAGGAAGTTCATAGGCAAAATGGAAAAATCAGCAAGTGAATAAATAGCTACACAGCATATTATATAAAATTGGTGGCAAATGCTAGGAAAAAGGTGACTTAAAGGATTTAAAGTGGTTTCTACGGAGGACCAAAGTTGAGGAGGGCTGATGCCTCACCTCCTAAGTCTTGCAGAATGTTTTGCTTCTGTATCCATGGATATTTTCAATCACACAGTTGTTTAAAACAGTGCTAGGCTACAGAAGGCAGTCAGTAAGCCGTGGTGGCTCTGCTGAACCCTGTGCAGTTTTATTTTCTAACTTTTTTTTGTATTCATGGTTATTGCTCTACAGGTTTTCATTAAATATTTGCTAAATGACTAAGTGAATGACTCACCAAGTTTCAAATATTAAATTACCAACAAATTCTTCAGGAAACAAACACACAAAAAAAGATTGTATTTATTACCTTGTATTTTGCAACATGAGTAAATGAACTGTCACCCATGAACAAAGTTTTGAATAATTAGTGATCAGTAATTTGGGCATTTTTCATGGAAGGGTCAGGGAGAAGCTGCTTATAAGTAAGAAATCATGTACCTGCTCCAAATCAAGTACCTGTTTGTAAAATATGAGCATTATTTTGACTTGAAAAACTCACTTAAAATGCTATTAGCTACCTACATATAACAGGTAAATTAATTCAGGAGCATCAACTCTTTATATAACCTTTGCTGTCACCATCACATCTGCCCACTTTTGCCTAGACCCTGTCCCCACTCCACAATCACGGAGGTGAGTGGTTTATCATTTATGCTAATTAAGTGACATGCTCCTAGGACATGATTATTCTTGGGAAGTATAACACACCTGCACACATACACACCCAGAATTTGTATAGCACAAACAAGCAACCATTACCTGTAGGAGAAAAATTTTACATTTTAGTTCTGTATTAATTACTCTATCCAAAGAGATTCCTCCCTCTGGAGATTTCCATCCTTGCAATTCTCTTCTACCCCAATCTTTCATTCAGATTAATGAGGATAAAGAGATTAGGGTAGGAAGAGAGGGAACACAAACAAATTCTATCTCCTCGCATGTCCACTCTGCTGTTTTATTTCTCTAGCAGTCCCAGTCTGTCGTGGCTACAACAGCACTGTTGTGCAGATCAATGGTCAACCAAGGGGACAATACCATGGGTCCATCCCTTTGCTTGTGTGTTGCAATGGCTGAAGGAAAACTGCATGAGATCAAACAGGAGACATTCTTTTCTTTTCTAAAATCCAGATAGCATGCCCTTTTGCAGATTTCTTTTTAAAATCATATCTCCAATAGTAACGACAAATTAAACTCTCCCAACAACCACACATACTGCTCAGCAGAGCTGGTGACTTATGATGAATAATCCCCTCTGAAATATAAAACCCAGTCAAACAACAAAAGTTCAGATTAAACCCAAGCCAAATCAACAGATGCCTGGCACCATGTATTAAATGCCAGCAAACGGAGGCCCCTGTGGAATGTATGAGGGAGGGAATTCCAGAGACACTGAGTCAGTCCCAGGGCCGTTTTACCACTGTGGGGTATGGGGAGAGTCATGGGAAAAGTCCCAGGTGAAGAGTTCAAATTTAACCAAATAAATTTTATTATGGAAATCTTCAATGATCTAAGGTTTCTAACCATGAAATGATTATCTGAATGGTGGCTAATATTGTGTCATATGAATTAAATATTAAAAGAGAATAAGAATGATGACTCTCAAAAGAGAAGAATATTGTAATAAAGAAAATATTAGGGCTGGAGTGGTGGCTCAGTGGTTTCGGCGCTTGCCTGGCAAGTGCAAGGACCCGGGTTCAAACCCCAGCACCACGTACACAACTAAGTGTTGGAGCAACGAAGGCCATGTGAAAAACTAAATAAAGTTGTTTCTCTCTTTCTCCGTCTCTCTCACTGTCCCTCTCACTTTACTTAAAAAAAAAAAAAGAAAAGAAAATATTGGTGGATATGTGCAGTGAATTCACCCAAGCCAATTTTGCTCTTCCAAATCATTAGGTTCCTTTTGGTCACTTTGGCTAGAGTAACATCACATATTAACATACCATTTATGATAGCCAGTCTCAAACTGAATTCTGCTACATAAAAATTGTTATCAAGCAGACACAAAAACCATCAGATAACCAGTTCTATAAACTTTATGTAGTTCCAGCAATCTGACCACTTAGGATGCTTATATCACATTCTGCGTCCAAAGTTCTTTCAAAGCCAATTAAACAGTATTTTGGAGGTAAGATTTAGCTAAACTCAGGCAAACAGACACAGTTAATCAATGGATTAACTGGAAATAATTAGAGGCCTTGGGCACTATGCAAAAGGGTACAAATTATGTTACCAGCTATACTTTCATGCCTTGCTTATGCAAGAGTACATATTCCACCTTTAACACATCCTGCCATCCCAGATGTCCAAATGCACTAATTTCACAAATAAAATCTGACATTTCCTGTGCCACTTCACAAATTCTGACATTCACTGGGCATTTCAATTTCTTGCAATAACTCTACAGTAGAGCCTTTTAATTAGGTGATAATTAACTGTCATGTGTAGTAAGTTAAAGAGTGCTTTCCCCAAATTCATATCTACCAAGAACTTGTGAATGTGACCTTGTTTGGAAATAGGATCTTCTCAGATGCAATCAACTTAAGATGGGGTAATATTAGATTAGGATAAACTTAATCCAAAGACTGGTGTCCTTATAAGAGGAGAAATTGGAGAGAGTGTTAGTGAGCTTTGTGTCACTGTGACAAAATACCTGAGATAAGTAAACTTGTAAAAAGAAAAGGTTTGTTTTTACTCATGGTTTCAGAGTTTCCAGTTCACAGTCGCTTGGTCCTATGGCAAGCACAGCAAATCATAGTGGGAACATGTGGTGAAAGTGGCCTGTTCACCTCACTGCAGCCAGGTAGCAAAGAGAGAGGAAGAACCTGGGATTCCCAATATCCCCCTCAAGAGCACAACCCCCATTTTCCTTCCTCCCACTATCCACCACCTTCTAAAGGATCCACTGATTTCTAATAGGACCACCAAATGGCAACCAGGTCTTTAACACATGGGTCTGTGGGGGCATTTCAAATCCAAGCTGAGGCACAAACATACAAAGAGAGAATACCTTACGAAGACAGAAGCAGAGAAAAAGGCATCTACAAACCAATGGATTCCAGATTGCTTGCAGATGTCAGAGGCCAGGAGACAGCCTGGAACGAATTCTCCTTCAGAGCCCCCAGAAGGAGCCAAGCCTAGTGGCACCTCAATTTTTAACTTTCAGCTTCCGGACTATAGGAGAAATAATTTTTGTTGCTTTAAACTATCCCATCCTGCAACAATTTGTTACAATAGCTGTAAGAAACTAATATGCCATAAAATACATATTTCCAACCAGGACAACACTAACCACCTAAAGGAGAAGAGTGAAAGTAAACCCTGTGTGTGAGCATGCACACACACACACACACACACACACACACGCACACACAGGCATACACCTCATGATGTTAATGTAGAAGTACTTAAAAGTAAATTACAGAGAACATAGCAATATGCTAGCACTGTAACAGTTTTATTTTTAAGAACTGTACAAAAACTGAATGCATACATACGAAGCAAACTATCTTTATGTCCTTGAACCTGAAGAGCTATTCCAGGTTTCACAGAATAGAAGGTGTAATGCTTTCTATCTCTTCTTTTCCAAAGAGCTTTGGAGTCTTTACAGGCCACAACTCATCCATAGATATAGTTTGTCATTGGTCAAGATATCCACATATGCCACCCTTGCAAGGCAAAATCACTATAGAAAGGTTTGTTTTATTTTTTTTTCTTTTTTTTTTTTTGAGATGAGAAAGTAATTATTTGAAAGAATCCTTTGTAATCCTTTTCTATTGCAAAAACACCAAAAGGAAACTAAAAGAGCAGGATCTTGTGGATAGGAAATGAGAAGCACAATATTTTCGTAGTTTATCCAAACAATTTGCAGTTTCTCAGCACATACACGTTTTACTTAATCCTAAAATTATCATGCCTGTTGAACCTTTGCTATCACATCACCCTTAGTGAAAACCCCAGTTCAGAGACTTCTTGCCTGTGTGACTGGACAAAGTCCCTGTGTGATACCTGCACAAACACCAATGACAAGTTGCACCTCACAGGCCTGCAGCAGTGAAATCCCAAACGCGCTGCACGAAGCTGGATAAATGCTCGTTTCGTTCCTCCATTGAGCAATGTCTTGCATTTGTTGTTAGAGATATCCACACACACACTCCCTCTTTCAGTGTGGATCCCACCATTTTCTGGAAATCAGACATGTGGAGCCACAAGCGACAGGCACAGAAGCTTATTGTCCCTTCGTGTTTGCCTTTAGTCTCTCCGTGCTGTGGATCATGACTGGGCAAACCCCAGTCCAGGAAGGGGTCTCTGCAGAGAGGAGGGGTAGTAAGGCCCTTTGGCCCAGGCTCCTTCCCTACAGCACCACCAGGACTGGAGCAGCATTCACATGGAATACATTCAGGAGGCGCTAAAATCCACCCCTGTACTGGGAAATGAAAACCACTCCATTTTTAGGACCCAAACCAGAATGAAGGCACGGAGAAAGCAGTGTTCCATAGTGCAAATTAGTACTCCCAGCTCTATCCTGCCTCAACTGTAAGTACACGGCCTTGGAAGCCTAGGAGAGTTGGTTCAAATCCAGGACCCACTTTTTCTATCTGGGTCATCTTAGGATACATTTAAAGTCCCTCAGTGTCAATTTCTTACTAAAAAAAAAAATGAAATGTTATTATTTCTCCTTTGTTCCCATACAGTGAGGAGTAAATAAGGTTATATACATAAAGAACTTTGAAAAGGTCTAACTCATACTTGGCTCTTAACAAGCAATATCCCCACCACCACCCTACTTGTCATTACTCTTTCCCTCCTCTTCTACACTCATGGAAATGTCATTCTTTACTCCAAATTTCACTTTTCACAACTCTGTTCTCTTACTTTAACCCTCAAGCTTGGCGAAATTTTCCTGTACTGCTTCACCTGGTCTCCCCTTTAAAGGCAACCTGAAAATTTCAGATTTTTTCAATCTTAACCATGTGCTAAAAACATGCTTAGATTTTCCTGGCAACTCTCCAGTGATGCTCATATTGTCCTTAATTTAAAGAAAATGAAATTGAGGTTGGAAGAGAGTAAACTTTTCAAGATAACAAATGAGTGAGTTAGAATTTGTACTGGGTATGTCTCCACCAGAGTCTACATTGCACGGACTGCCTCCTGCATTACGTCACATTTTAGGTATGGTATCCATCTGCCAACTGATAGCACACAAGAGGCCGGCTCAGCACCATATTTAGCAAATGCTAAATAACTGTTAGTCAATGATTACCGCACATAGTTGATTATTAATGAATGGTGATGATTAAATAATTATGAATGTGCTTATTATCCTGTGGACATTTTCAGGCAAAAGAAAATCCTGAAGCAAGAAATAACTTATATTTCTTCAAGACAGGGATTTTTAGAAGTTATAGGTTAAGTCAGACTCCAATCATGGTTTTTAGAAATCCAGATATTTGGAAGAGTATTAGGAAGAGGACATGGATCTTCAGAAGTGTAACTAGGCTCTTCCTCAGCATAACCTCCCCAAGCGGGATTTTTCAGCAATGTTTCTAAAGAGAGTATGTTGGGATGTTGGGTTGGCAGTTGTAAAAGCTATGATGAAATGATATTAAAGGAATGGTAAAAAACAAGGCCATGAGCCATGTAGAGATGGCCTGTTTTTATAAATGCTCTTGTCTCACCAGCCATGAGTAAATGCACTACCCCACCTCACTAGCTCTGTGTTAGACTCCAACTTCACCATCCCCTTAGGTTAGAGAAAAACCAAGTAATTCTGTAGTGATGGAAATCTGATTCCTTTAATGCTAATAATGATGAAAGACTTCTTATTACCCATCAATTTCAGCAAGACTATCCTGAGTTGATTTTAACAGGATAAATCAGAATAATCTGGAATCTCCTAATTTAAGAAGGCATTGCCAATGTTTCCTAACCAGTTTTAAAGACCCAATCACCAAAGATGGAAGAAAGCAGGAGTTCTGCCCCAAATTTCATGAAAACAAAAGCCCAGGACTCCTACCAGTTCAGGTAAGATAACTCCAGAGCAGCGGCTCGGCCCATGGGACGGAGTTACCCTTATGAACATGTTGCCACTGATTGAGCAGGGAAAATGAGACAGGGTGTTTCCTGCTTCATGGTCCTAGCAGGTGGTTATTGTTTTCTTTTCTTTCCCTGCAGAAGATGGTGAGCCAGTGCATTGGCATTGCATATGACACCCAGCCTTCTCTAAGTGAAGATCTTTTGACTCCTGCCAGCAATGAACTTCATGTCTTTGAACTGGATTTTATTCACCCAAATAGTCATGTATCCAAATCACAAGCAGAGGAGGCTTCCCAGCCCAGAGTCCCCAAGCAAAGTCCTTGGTATAATGTGTGTTGATAATAGCCTGAAACGACCTTGACTTCAGTCCTCTGGGGAGTAATTAACAGCGGCAGTTTCTCAGATCTCCAAAGGTCAGGGATCCAACAACAGCTAAAACAATTCCTAAAACAATTCCTGGAGTACATAGGCATTAGAAACAAGAAAACAAATCTTAAAAGCTTTATAACCAGATGCTATCATCTCATAAAATAAGGACGTTTTAACAATAAAAAGGTAAGAAGATCATGCCAGAGTAAAGGATAGTCTTTTAAATTTTAAATTACTAATTTCATACAATACCAAAACCAATAGCAAAAAAAATAATAACAGTGATCTGATTATCCTTACAAAACTGCAAATTAGTGGAAACATCAAAATACAGAGTGGTGTTTTCCATACTCAGGGAAATAATTAACTATGACACATAGAATGCTCCTGGATAAGGGTATTAAATCTATAAAACACATTTAAGATGCACAAGAGTACACACATTTAAGATAGACAAAATTTTGTTAAGTAACTCACAAAAACATAAGTTTAGGTTAAAAAATTTTAATGAAAATCTGAAGATAGACGTATCCCCTAACATCTGAGATCACAGATGAGCCCTTACTTCTTGCCCCACAGAGTGCCATCCTCCAACCCTCCAGCTCACTTTTACCTCTGCACTCTCTCCTGGGAAGCCATGATTAGCTCTACCACTTGGTGTCGAACCCCACAGCACCTGGTGCCATCTTTACCATCAGTGGCTGACCGTGCTTTTCCAGTGCTGAGTATAGAATGTGCACTCCATATGTACTTTCTGGATGAGCTCATATTTTCTGAGTTCCTCCAAGTTCAAGGGCAAGAGAGTCCCTAGAAAAGTTTAAGGCTGAAATATAATGGTAACCTTTCTAGGAAGATTAGAAATCTGTCTACATTGGTGGGATGGAAACATGAATATAGATGTTATGTAGGTATATAAATTCAAGTTTTAAAAAATTACTGAGGCATGTAAAGAACACGAGGGAGCTAAAGCCAACCTTTCCAGACGCCGTGTTTTCCCACGACACTCTTCCACCATGCTTCCACTTTGGAAGTCTCACTCCTCCCCACCAAGCGTAGTCTCTCTTCTCTGAAAACTTTTCAACTATCACAACTTTCAGTGATTTGTTTTTCCTGCTGTGAATTCATAGAACATCTATTATATTTTTCTGTTCCCTTAAAGCAAGAATTTAAGTTTATCACAGGCATAATGGAGACTAAATAATAGACTTCTTTACTTCCGGTTTCTATTTCCTTGTACACTTTCTACTCCTACCTTTCATTTAAAGGAAAATCCTACTCATTTCTCAAGGTCAGATCAGCAGATTTGCTCCTTTTTAATTCCTGCCTGGCCTCTTTCATTCTACCTCTGTTGATTATTTCATCTTCCATGTCCCCACACAATTTTTTTTTCCATTGAGCAAAAGCTGCATTTTTTTTTATTACTGTGAAATTATTGAGATTAAAATTCAAATGGGCCACTAACACTGCTTGACATTATCTTGGATTGCTCAATCCAGTCTCAAATACTAAGTAAGCCCTTTCTCCCTTCAAACCTCTCAATAGTCTTGCTCCTCCTGATGATACATGAAATTGTTTCTTAATTTAAAGCGAAGACAAAAACTATGAGATGAGAAATTGCAAATATTTCCCTAATCTTTAACTCAAAACAACCTATTTTGAACCCTCACTATTCTTGTTGCAGTGGAGGATATGCCTCTTTTGTCTAAATCTCCTCGAAACCCATCATTTTTCACCTTCTCATAAATTGCAAATATTTGATATTTCTTCTTTTTCTCCTCTCGTATAATGAAACCCTCAACTGGATTCTTTCATTTGACTACTAGATCTGCATAATCCTTTTCCATATAAAAAAGCAAGCATCACTCTTGTTCAATCTTACATTCTTCCATTCCTACCCAAGCTCATGAAGCATCCTCTTACACATTCCACAGCAGAATGCCTCCAAGCCTGCCTAGACCTGATGCCACCATTTCCTCATCTCATTTACACAAAGTTTTCTTCCTTCAATCTAGCATGGAATTGACCCTCTATACTTCTTTCCTATCTGTTTTCATCATGTATTCTCTTCCTAGGTTTACATTTAACTAAAAGAATATATGATGCTCATTTACCTGAATTTGAATTTCAGACAAATGACAAATAATTTCAGATATTTAGATGCAATATGAGACATACTTTTAACCTAAGAGTATTTGTTATTCAACTGATGTTCAAATTTAACTAATTGATTTGTATTTTATTAAGGAACCCTGACTCTACCATATAGTACAATCTAGCAGTGCCACATTTCTTCTGGTCCTTTGGACTTGGAATGTATTTCATTGCCAAAGGACTTTTACAGATGTGGCTTCTTTTAGTTTTCTAGAGATGCTATAACAAAGAATCACAAACCCTAACCTTTGCCTGAGTGGAGAAAAATGGAACCAAACACTTGATGACCTATTTATTAAATCACAGTAAATTCAGTGCTGTTCAGGATTTTAATCCTGTCCAATGTTATATCAGCATCACACTATAATATCAAATTTAAATCAAATGCAACAGGGATTCCTCTTCCTCAGCAGCATCACCAAGTCATAAATGAAGCTGGATCTTATTCAAATTTAAGCAAAAGCCAAGATAAAAGCCTACACTAGAAAACCTATGCTGACCAAATAGGGCCACCATTTCTTTTTCTTTCTTTCTTTCTATTTTACTCACTGCTTTATTTATCAAGAAGCATTGTTATCCAGAGAAATTCCACCAAATCTAGTGGATATATGGAAAAATGCAATGAAAATTGGTAATTTTATGACAGATATCTCACTGAGCAGCTGACTTCTTAAAATATTTTGTTCAGACATTGGAGTTAACCATACGCACTTACTATTTCATACCCAAGTTTGTTGGTTGTCTCAGGGCAAGATATTAAGCAGAGTATATGCACTCAGGAATGAAATTTACATTTTTCTCATTGTACAGCAGTCATATTTGGCAAGTATTTTTAAAGATAACATTTGGCATATTTAAGCAATATCTTTGGCATTCTTAATGAGTTATTTGAAGGTACAGGGGAAAAGCAATGATTTATTTCAACATCTTGAACATATTCTGAGATTCCAAAAGACATTATTGATGTGGCAAGCAGGACTTAAAAGTAGCTGACGTAGCTTCCATATTTTGAGCAATTTGGGGGTAACTATGGTTTAGGATCAAATGCAAATCATATTGTTACTTTATACACATTTATGATTGTACAACACCTCAACTCCTTAATAAAAAAAGAAAGACAGAAAATAAACCTGACATTTAAAAAATTCAAATTTCTCTTCTAGAAATTAATAATTAAAAGTTTCAGACATAGAAGTGAGATGCAACATCATCTCTAATTTGATTTGTGTTAAGAGCCACCATTTCTTAAGTCCTCAGACAGGACCCTGAGCAGCACCTGTTGGTTTTTCTCCTAATCCTGACTATTTAGAGAATGCAGAAACATGGCCTTCAAAGGAGTTTCTGAAGGTAGGATATGATTGGACAACATAGGCCTGACACAAGACTACCAAACTCGATATACGAATGGATTTACTTATTTGTGGAGATGCCAACAGACAAGACAACTGGGTGGTGATCTGAGTGCTTCCTCTTAAAAAGAAGCAAGATTCACTTATTCTTCTGAGTTCTGGGGAAGAAGGATTAGAATATAAACTTCACTATTAACACTTTAATTCTATTGGAAATACTATCCATTAAATGTTATATAGTATTAGGTAGCTTTCAGGAATCAACATAGAAAACAGGCAATCGTGTCTATGAGTCACAGAATAAGAAGCAAAGAATCCAGGGGAGACAGGAAGCACTATAAGAATGGCACAGTGTGGGCTGTGAAGTCAAATGGATCAGAATCATGGTTCCACCACTTCCTAGTAGAATAGCCTATAGCAAATTGCTCAATTTCTCTATCTGTCAATGCAAGTAAAAATTTATACTGGAAAGAGTAGTTCTGTGGGAAAATTTAGAGAAATTATGCTTCTTGACTGGCATGTGGAGCAGAGGACTACTCACGTGGAAAGGAAGGCTGTTGATGAAGAAACCAAACAAATGTGCAGTTAGAATTAAATATCCATCTTCATTCCTGAGAAGGAACACAGTGATAAAATGAACCATTTCAACAGACTCACCAGCAATTACTTTTCAACTTTTAAAAACTGCACTTCGTTTTGCACTCATTGAATCTGCTAAAACCACTAGCAAGTCAAACCTAAATGGTATTGGGAATGAGGGATTGGTTAGAAAGAGCTTTTGTATTTATGTTTTAATCTTTATTCAGATGCTTTATTACTATTAATAGGACGTACTTTGTACTCTTGTTTGTGATTTATATTTATTTGTGTTGAACTGACACCACATGGATGGCGGGAGTTTACATGCATATACATATGCATACACATACACAAATGAAGATGCACTTTCCCATCAGAGACACATGCAGTCATAGACTCACTCATAACCATTAACCTCATTTAACCAATAACCAGTAACCTTAACCAATAACTTCATTTAAAGTATGAGGAACTACAAGGGTTTCTAAATGATTTTAATAAGAGCATCAGCTATACCTAATGCAAAATGTATATATCAAATTCTAGGATTATTTATGAAGTTTTTTTGAAAACCAGCTACACTTGTGTTTACATTTGATATTGAATTATGCTGTTCATATATACAGAAGAATATCTTAAATATCATATGAGTTACTTGATTTAAATTTGTCAATGTTTGAGCTATCAGGACACTTGAGAATATTCTGTTAAAATTGGATACTTGAAAGTGTGCATTAATAAAATGACAGATCTATATATTTTATAGTTAGGCAGAATTCATACTCGAGTGAAGGAAAAACAAGCAATCATGCACATCATCTATGACCTAAGACAGTGAAAATATGACAAGGAAACAAACAAGACTGAGTGGTATCCTTATATAGGGAAGAGAAAGCACTGGAATGAGGTGGAGATGAAAGCAACCTAGTGAACAACTCTGCAGCAGCATGACTCGCAGGCTAGCCACGCAGACAACCAAATAGCAGCTCAATGATCAGGGAACACCACCCTGAACCACAAAGATTTCATATTTCCACAGTGAGAAAAACTCAGCATGTAAGGACAGGACTTGAAAAATCTAGTACAAAGTTCTGATAACTAAAAGAGGTTAGTTTAATGCAAGTATTGTGGGATTGGTGGCTTGACAAGTGCCTGAGGAAAGTTTCTTCTCTCCATTTGACTACTGTTATATGTACACAGACAAAAATCAATAGTTGCGTACATGTCGTAGAAAATATTGTTCCAGTAGGATATATGCTGACAAGCATATGAAACATCTTTCACTGGCTCCTATTCTCCTTTCTCTCAGTTCAACTATTGTTTCTGTTCACGAAGTGACCATACCATACGATACTGCATCCCACCTTGTCTAGTACGCAGTTTGTTCCCCAATGGAAGAAGGGTAAATTTAGTCCACCTTACTTTAGTTCTTTGGTTGTATTGAGAACTCCAGTGTTGTTAGTGAGTAGAGGAAGGACTTTTAACTGGGAGTGATCTTCTAAGCCAATCAACAGCTATGGGCCAAAGTCAACATATTTAGAGAATTAAATGAGATAATGTCTGGAAAAGGGCTTATAAACAGCAGCACATTAACAATTGTTAATGATGATACAGTTGGTGAAAATTAATAAATGCAAATGTAAATTTCTTGTACCCATGTTACAATAAACCCATTGTCTGAGCATCAGATTAGGGAGACCTAGCTGGAGTGAATTTCAGTAGAAACCAAAAGTCTGACTTGGTTGCTGGAAAGTTTTAGGTAATCTGCAGTTATAGGTAGGTGTATCACTTCAGGACCATGGTGTTCATTTCTGAGAGCTGCATTTTAAAAACATACAGACACTCTCTCAGAAGAGAGTGATAAAGTCAATGAGAGGTTAAATGTGCCGTAATAAGGAATGGCTGAAGGAAGTAGAAATACATACTCATCCCCAAATGTTTGAAGAGAACAGTGTTAGAGTGAAGGAACAGAATAAAATTGGGGTAGAGGTCATGTATTAGTAAATTTCAGTTTACACAAGGAAAAGCTTCCTAGTCATGACTGTCTTTTGAAACTGTATAATAGTCTGCCAAGTGTATGCTGCCTGTAGGAAACCAATTTTAAATAATATAAAATACTAATAAGCTAATCAATATAGAATGGAAAAATATATGTCACGTTAATTCTAATTTTTTAAAAGGCTGAAGTGTCAATATCAGGCAAAATAGGCATAAGAGCAAAGAATATTACCAGCAATAATGGTATATAATAATGATAAAGATGTCAATTCAGTGGCAAAGATGAAGAAAATAAACAACAACAGATGCTGGAGGGGCTGTGGAGAGATAGGCACACTAACACACTGTTGGTGGAGCTGCAGACTTGTACAGCCCCTCTGGAAAGCAGTATGGAGTATCCCTAAGAAATTAGGGATGACTCCACCATATGACCCTGCTATTCCACTCCTGGGTATCTTTCCAGGGGACTTAGAATCAGCACATTACAGTGACACAGCAATATCGATGTTCATTGCAGCACAATTTACCATTTCTGGGCTATGGAAACAACCCCGGTGTCCCTCACAGGAAGAATGGATCCAAAAACTGTGG